>JAZHYW010024026.1:0-39913 GCA_037355805.1 Ixodes ricinus
TACGGCACACGGCGAATTCTACGAATCCCGTGGAGCAAGTAAATTCATTGGAGTGAGACACGTGGGTAGGCCAGGGCGGCCCGGGTCGCGCGGGGACTGCAGGCGGGTGCATTTAGAAACCACGTGTGAACGTCGTCGCATTTCGGATCGGCGTGAGCCTTTTTGGAACTGTTTTTGGTAAAAGTAAGCCTCATCTTCACGTCTCTATGACCTCACCGGGTTCCTGTGACATTTTGCCTACTCCTAGAGTTTCGCCAAAAAATAAACGTCGTTACTGCCGCGTGAAAGACTGCCACAGTCGCGAAGGTGACTCAAGCGTCAAACTTTACCGCTTTCCTTCAAGATCTTGGGAAGCGACACGGCGACAAAGTGGATTACTGCAGTGCGACGCATCAAGTAAGTGAATTTTACATCAATTGTTGAAGTGAACGAAAATACATGTGCAGGTTTGGAAAGTGTTCTGACAAACTCGTTTTGCAGACTACTCGGCAAAATAACATATTTGTACAAGTTGTTTTACGAGTCTCTGAGACAGCCACATAGAGAAATATGGTAGGAAAAATCGGGCCGATTGTTGCTTCGCTGTGACATCGAGAATCAGGCGATCAGGTCTTCAAGCGAGGTGCCCGTCGCCCCGTTCCGGCACTCGTAGTTGTAGGCGTGCATTTGGTTGCGACCGCACGAGCCGTTCGGCAGGCGCGGTCGCAACCAAAATTTTTCAAACCTGCGAGTTTTCAAATAGTGGATTTTCGTAAGAAAAAAACAACTTTTGTTTGTTTCGGCTACCAAATTTAATCCTGAGTCTGGTAACAAATGTGACGGCGTGCAAAAACAGGATGCAAAAGTTTTCTTTAGAAAAAGATCTTGCGAAGCGTAAATATCCTTCTCACACGTGCACTTTGTTGCCTGTCGCCTTTTTACACCAGGCTTGTGTACTGTTCTCTAGCATGCATAGTTTGGTTCTAATTATCCACATTTTATTCTAGTGTCGGGGTGGGGGGGCGCTGGGAGAAGAAGAGGACGGTCGAGCGAGGTGCGAGCGGGGGCCAGCCGGCGAGGAAAGAGGAAGAGCGTGCTGCACGGGGCTGGGGCCGGGTGCAGGAACGATAGAGCCGTTCCGGCTGGTCTGGCCCATGGCGATCCTCGGAGTATTCGGCATGCGAGGTTCGGATCAGGACGGGCGGAAACGGCGAGCCCTGGCCATACCGTCCTAGGCCATGACGATCCACGAGTGGTTCCGCAGCGAGACTCTGGTTGTGATAGCCCGGAACAGCTAGCCTACGCAGCGCTGGCGTGGGAAGGACGATCCGCAGGCCTGGACGCGGACTCCGACTGCGAGCTATGAACGACGGGCAACAACTAGGGTCGGCAAGTCCGGACTGCCGGCTCTCGAAGACGGGCAACCGGGAAGTACAGTAAACCCATTCGCTGCCTTCTCGTTGTGTTGTGTCACTTCCTGGGAGACGAGCGAAGCACAGACCGATCGGGCGGCGATTATTATAGAGCGACCCCACAAGTGGTGAAGACAACTCAAACTGGTGTTCGAATGACAACTCTAGAATATGCTCTAGACACTTCGACCTATCAAGGCTCCCGATGGTCTTAAAAAACGCATAAAAGAACCAGGGACATGGCGCGCACGTGCACACGGGGACTGCTGAAATCGGGGTCGCCGCCGCTCGCCAGCGACCCGACGGGCAGACTGGCCGCCCCACTAACAGAGACACCTCCGCTTGTGGCGCCGAATAAAGCACTTTCGTGGCTCCACCTGGCCATTGCCGGCTGGCTATCATGCACGTGCGCTATCTCGTCCCGAACGACACATAAAAGCATGATATCGCACAGTGTAAAATGATCTCACTCGAAGCTTCGATCGATCATGACACCGCCGTTGTTGCACTTCCTGAGTGATGACTCATTTGCGAAAGGTACGGTGAGGTGCGCGGAAAGATAAAATTGTTTGTGCGACTGGGTGCTGATGAGGATCATGCGAGTCACTTAAGTTTATCGCAGCCGTGCGAACGTTATAGTTGACGCAATCATAAAATTCTATGCCCACCGGCACCAACTTGGCAACAGGAGCCGAAATCCACACGAGCCTTTCTATGCCACAGAGAGAGGAGCGCTAACCGTTTGGAGCGCTTCCCCAACTCCGACGTTACCGCGCCGCCTCGAGGCGCCATCAGTCCGTTGGCGTCTCGCCGTCTTCCGTGAAGCGAACAGCGAACGCCGAGGAGAGACGAAAGCGAACCCCCCCCTCCCCCATCCCCCATACTCCCTCGGCCCTCCACAGCTGGTTGAGACATTGCGGAGGGCGCTGGCAATGAGGAGCCTGCAAGAACAAGCACCCCCCCCCCTCCTCCTCCGCCCTCCACAGGACCCAGCGCGTTTACATGGCGGAGGAGCAGGCGAGCGACACCCAAACCAACCCTGAACCCCACGCAGCAGTTGCGAAGCCGGAATCTCCTCGCCCACTAAGATGGCCCGGGAGCTCACGTGACCAACCCAGCGCTCGCCGCGACCCATCATGGCCATTGTCCTCAGACTCACGTCATCAGGCAGACTAATACAATCAACGGACTAATATCTACCCTAAGACTCACGTCTTGATTCAGGCTCATGCTCATGAGCCTTGAAACTCGCAATCACACTCAAGAGATCTCAAAACTCACGCGTCATGAGCACTTCACTTGGAGCTCAAGCTCACACTCACACTCATTAGTCCTCAGAACTCACGCTCACAGTCACGCTCACACTCACGCTCATCAGTTTTCAGAACTCACACTGAAACTCATCAGTTCTCAGGACTCAAACTCACACTCACGGGTTTTCAGAACTCACGATCACACTCACACTCATGAGTTCTCAGAACTCACGATCACACTCACGATCAGACTCACGCTCATGAGTTCTCAGGACTCACACTCACACTCAGACTCATGAGTTCACAAAACTCACGATCACACTCACACTCACACTCACAATTTTCCGAGACTCGCGGCCTCACTCACGATCACCTCAAATCTGACGGTGAGCGTGAATGATCGTGAGTGATCGCACTCATGAGTGAGAATGCCGAGGTATGCTGATCACAGCACGCTATGTGTGGCCAAAAATGAACGCAGATGTGCGCAGTTGGGCAAAGACATGTCTACAGTGCCAGAGCTCTAAAGTGAACAACCCTCCCTTGGTGAAAAGTCTGTCAAAATCAGTATACTGAATGTATACTAATAGTAAACATAGGGTATGTACTAAAATTGTACTAGTTTCACACTTTTATGAAGCAAAGTAGTATATCTTTAGTACGCCCCATGTACATATGTAGTATACCATAAGTGCACGTCGAATCTACATCTAGCACGATATAAGTGAACATTTAGTACACTACATGTATGCTTTTAGTCTAGTAAATGTACACTACCAGTACGTAGATACGGGGTGTCCCAAGTAACTTGCACCAAACTTTAAAAAAACGGGGCGTTCTGCGGGAGTGAAACCAACTGTACGCTGTTGGCAAGTCTCTTGCAAAAGTGCACGAATTTTTTTAGTGCGCCTAGTTATAGAATAAAAACTAACAAGCTAACTTTTGAAATCTTCGTTTAAAAGCCGAGGCGTGAATTGGAAAGTTGTAAAGCGCATTAAGAAACACCCAATTAAACTATTCTCAACAAGGTGCACTTTGCATGCTCCTTTTTCCTAGCCTTCAGAAAACGCCTGCGAAATACAAAAAATACCGGGTGACAACTCGCTTCCCCAATAACGGTGCGCGGGCGAGCCGCGAATGTGCGTTATTTGAAGGCCGAAAAAAGCACGAAAGCGTATTATGTTGCAAACACTTTAATCGGGTATTTCTCAATGCGCCATGCAACTTTAGAATTGACATATTGGCCCTTAAAAGAATATTTGAAAGGTGAGATGATTAATCTTAGTTGGTTAGATAACCAGGCGCATTAAAAAATCTGTGCACTTTCGCAAGACGCTTTCTGACGACAGTTGATTTCACTCCTGCAGAGCGCTCCGGCGTTTTTTTAAGTATGGTGCAAGTTATCTGGGACGCCGTCTATGTCGGGCGTTCTGAATGGAAAGAACGGTCTAAAATTGCCCAGAAAAATCGGCGCCTGCGTTTCAAAAGCTGACTTTTCAATGGTGTTTCTTTGAGCGGCTGGATTCCAACATACAAAATTTCAAGACATATAGCTCCATTCTCGTGAAGTGTGAAGAAACGCCTTTGACAACCTAATTGATGGTAATGCAGAGGCGCCACCATTGGGAGAGGCACTTTGAAAATGAGTCAGGAAATTTACGAGGAAAGTATTGGCAGCTCTATTTCCAAACATTTCTCGTCCAAATAACGTACAATCATGTAATGAATTTATGTGGGAAAAGTTGTAAAAAAAGAGACACCGCATTTTTAAGTTGCGAGCATAGACGTGAAAATGACAATTTAATCCTCTCCAAATCTTCCATTGTGAAAATATTGTACTGCCATCTTCCAACCTTGACTACGAGGGTCGTCATTTTCATTTGCGGCTATGTACGTGAAAATTACGAGGAAATATTTGGCAGCTCTATTTCCAAACATTCCTGGTAAAAATAACGTACCAGTGTCTTCTGAAACTGCGTAAGAAAAGCAATAAAGAAAAGGTGCATTGCATTTTTCAACTGAAAATGGGTATGTGTAGCATACAAACATCAGTGTTCTTCACGTAATTGATAAGACAGAAATTGAAATCCTACTTATGACTTTATTCAAATTTCCGAGCCTGTCTCACTGTACACTCTCCTTTGTGATGATGGTGTGCCATTACATTCTGCGTAAAACGAGAAGAGAAAATTACCCTATGCTACCATATGATATAACATCACATAACTCGCTCAAAGGACCACTATGTGAGGAAGGCTAGATATTAACAACTTCATCCTGACACAAGGGTGAGGAAAATCGGACAATAGCATTTCTGAAAGCCTGATATGTCAGACATTGGTGGTGTGTCTTCTTTGCATGCCTAGGGCTATGCTACAGGTAATAGTGTTCATTGCAGGGCACAACATTTATTACCTCAAAACTCAGGCACAATAAAGGAAATGTGTGACAAACAATAGCCTTTTCCAGATTCAAGGTTGCAGCTGCTACATTTTAAGCCCATATGAATTGATGAAGGCCACAACAAAAACATCCGAGAATGGCCATTTTCAGGGCTGTATTAATATTAAAATTTTTTTTAGGAGTTTAGTATAATACGGTATTCGATATTTGTTTCAAGATTAATTCTACTACTCTAAACGACTTAATTATTGCGAAGGCTTAGTTTTTGCGAGTTTATCGAAATTGCTTAAAATTGGTCACGCTAAAAAGTAGCCCCATGGATACGAATGCATTAGACATTACTCCTGATTGCGAAATTATGTACCTGCTCAACGAGACCGCGCGTCTCTACGGCACAGGCATCAGCACAGGCAAGAAATCATGCTGCTCGCTCTTGTAACGTTTTTCTCGCTCCCGCTTTATAAAACAAATCGTTGGCGTGAGGCTGCTGAACTTGCAGGACCTGTGATTGCTTGAACTGCCGTCAGACTGCACTTGAACGCTCCGCAAAAGCGTCATCGGGCGAGCGTCGTAGGACGGCGGCCAGAACAGGCCAGCGGCTGGCCCTCGGTTCCGCCGCACGTGAATCTTTCTCACTCTGCGGAGAGCGCCATACATTTTGAAGATACGCTCTTTTCAAATAACGAAATGAAACTGGGCAGAGCATAGTTAGAATCAAGCATAGCTTAGCAAGCGCACGGTACACGACGAAGTTTGAAACAGCGGCGCACTTCGCAGAAACAAAAGGAACTTCGTCACCGGCCCTTGCACCAGTCGGCCATGATCTGTCCACCACTTACTTGCGTTGGTAAGACGCAGCATCTCCCAGCTCTCAGTAATTGCTTGCATTTCTTGAACACGGTATTCCTAAGTAATATATCTAAAATATCCGCTAAAACAACTAAAACGTAAAAGGAAGCGATGCTCGAAGCCTCCGGAACTCCAACGGCGGCCGAACGGAAGCTGATTGCAATAGCGATGGTCTTGCGCAGTTTTTCAGAACTCTCTTTTTTGTTTTTCGTTTCTTTTGAAGAAAAAACTAAGCAAATCAATATATATTAATAAATTATACTATTAATGTCACTAAATAATTTTTGTAAAAGTTAACAAAAATTTAGTCAATCTTAGGTTTTATCTAAACTTTAGGTTTCTTTTTTAGTGTAAAACCAAAACTATCTGAAGCAATTTCTCCTTTGTCGCCATGGCTATTCTGATTCATTTGCGCATGCTTGCACTCCTGGGATTTTGGCTTTTCTCGAAGGCTCGGCTCTCGCGGCAAATAAATAATGAGGGCAACCTCGTATTTTGAAACAATGGTCGTGCCCGTCTTTTTTTTGCGAGGGAAAGACACGTAAAATTTACGTCGATTTTTTACAGTGTGGAACTCTCGATCTACCGTGTTGGCGTGTTCGTTGTTGCAATTGTCAAGCTCTTTTCACATGAATTGAGATGTCTTAGAGTTTTGCAAGATAAATCTACACCATGAAACTCTTTCGGTGAAAGCTTGAGGCTGTTACATGAAGGCGCCGATTTCTCCAGCCAGTTTCAGAGCGAGCTTCCATTTATAACACCATTTCGCTTATGCGGTTCAGAAGTTGATTTGAGCTGCATGTGACTATGCAAGGTGGAGCATCTTATGTAGCCATTATTAGCCGTCGTTTCCTTTGCCTCCTGTCTTTTTGCTTGCTGTGAAGGCAGATATCTGAAACAGCGTATAGTGCGCTGAGACCTGCATTACAAAAACACTGGAGAATCCTGCAAACGTAATTTCTCTACTAGCCTATGAGGCAGCACGCAAGTGGTGGTGCACTTTGAAAACAGAGACATGTGCATGCCTTTGCATCAGCAGCATCAAACACTTGGTGCAATTGCCCTCGATCGTCTAGCTTCCGCATAGTGCTGAGAGTTTTTTACAGTAAACTTTTATTCTTCGATAAAGGTAACAAATACAGTTCAGGGAAAATAAAAGCTATTTTTGCATTAAAAGTAGTCTTTTCAATTGATAAATCTATGAGAAATGAGTAGCTAAAATAATTATTGACAAGTTAGATGACGCTACTTTCCGTGGCGTACAATGTAGCTAATTTTTCTATATCTGCTGTTTTGAGGCGTATAGTCCATGTTGCATTTGCGACATAAGTATGCTCTGACAGTGCCGGTCGTTTCCCAGGGGAACTTTTGGACCACGTGGTCTGCAGTGAAATGAGAAATGAAGCATCCCTTTGTCACACTACGTGAGCTATACCCGGTGATATTTTTTAATCAACACGTTTTTAGAAAAATAGGGCTTACTGCCACGTTGATGCAGACTTCAGTGTATCGTGTGACTCGGCGGACATTACATGGGTGAATAACCATGGCAACGTTTTTATTAATAAACTAAAATCCGTAAATTACCTTTTTTACTATTGCTGTTTTAGTGGCAGTCATTCTTAGAGCCTAACCCAATCCAAAACTATTCACGAAGCAGCAAGGGGCTTTGAGATATTTATTTATCAAGTTTTGCACTTTCTTCCCCCGATTCAAGAACCACCCGCGGCAGGGGCGGGGAAAGTGGAGAGTGATTTAACGGTTTTGACATCGCATGTTGGTGATGGCATTTTTGTTTGTGGTAGTGAAAATGTCTGGTATTGGAGTTTCATCCTCAATTTAATTTTCTAGTGATGTTAGAACCCTCATAAAGTCCTGTCGCATTCACCATGAACAAACTTGCACACTTTTGATAGCGTGCGTTTGGTGAATGCTCCAGCATCATGCTTCCAACGGTGCGTCCGAAGCGACTACGTAAGCATAACATCCTGCGCTGTCCAGCGCGCTGTTTCTTAATCAGGCGACGAAAGGCAGACTTTTAGCGATGAATAACCCAAAACTCGTCGCCTTTTCGCAAATTGTTTCAGTTGGGCTAGAGTTTATTAATAGCCCCTTTAAAATTGAAAATTCAACATGGCCACTTACAATGTGAAATAAAAAGTTAATTATACAACGTACTGTGACGTTTATTTACTCATCTAATGTCCGCCGAGCCCAAAACATATTCTGTGAAAACAACATCGGCCTATCTCTCGCGTTTTATATGTGTTGATGGTAAAAGAGCGCACTATATATACCCGTTACTATAATTTGAGTACGCCGACTGCAAGCGCTAAAAGTACAGCTTTAGTATACTTACGTGCACTTCCTGTATACTGATTTTGCACTACCTTTTACTGCGGGCACTACAATTCTATACATATACTAGTTTTGTACAGACAAGTACACTTTCAGTCCACCACCATAATTACTAAAAGCTATACTTTAGGTGCACTTAAAGTATACATTCAATCCGAAGACCACACTGAAAATGTACTTTTAGTATACTACAGTGCATTTATAGTGTACTGATTTGAACGACTTTTCACGAAGGGGAGGCATGATGTTCGGGTTGTGTGCTCGGCACCAAGCAAGGCGTACTCCATGTGCCGCTGAACTAATCAAAGAAAAATCAAGAAAACATACAATGCAAATTGCTCACAGGACGCAGTATACCCCGTGCCAGAGTGGCGTTGTGTGCCACATACCACATTCCTGTGCCAGGTGCTACATAGGGCAAACGGAGCAATGTGTGAACTATCGAGCTAGAGAGCACGCGGCTTCTGTTAAAGGAACATCGGCCGGACATCTCTCTGCACACTGCTGGTCCTGCAAGTGCAGTCCTGAAATTAACAACATTACCATTATAGGGTGACACCGGAACGCATATGCACGCTAATGCACGCAAGGTAATTGAAGCTCTGGCCATCGAGGAAAGTGTCCGTATGTGCGTGATCCACGCGAAAGAAATACAATACTTGGGGTGTGGCACGGGCCGCTCAACATCCTAATGGGTGCAGCGCGCGGACATGGGGGATGGTGTTTATCATTAGCTGATGTAAATAAAAAAGGAAAAAATGAAAAAAGGAAAAAAATGATGGCGAAGTATTAAAGCAAGCAAGTTGACAGTCAGCGGTGTGTGTCGTTTCCTGTCTCGTTTTTTTTTCTATTTTGTAGCTGTTCAGCTGACCCTGTTCAATATGTACCAAATCGCTCAAGTCAAACCTGTAGTACCTCAGGTAATGTTTGTCAACTGTCTAAACTAAATATCCACAAAGACGGCAAGAAAATTTCTCTTGTGAGGCAATAAGTCTTTGAGTTTTATTCGCAGCTCATTTATACAAGTGGTCCGCACTCGAGCCCGCACCGTATAAATATTAGGAGATAACACAAACTGCTATGTGTATAGAAGCTTATTTTGATCATCATTCAGATTTATAAAATGCGAAAGCCCTCACACTGAAATGTAGAGAGATTGTGGAACATTTTGAACTGAATTGTGAAGGTTGTAAACCAAATATTGTGTGCGAATAACGTTCGTTTCTTAGAAAATGCTCGGGGTTTGTACTTACATTTAGAACGTCTGGGAACATGATTTATAAACATGAGCCAGGACCCTTTCTCTGTGGATTACAAGGGCGCTAATTTTCACTTTGTGTTTTCTGGTTGTGTCTCTGTGCGCCTTTGCGGCTCTAAAATATGCGAGCTTAACACGCCCCAACTGGGAAATATTTTTTTTCAAAGAACCTAGTGAAAAATACACCAGGCCGAGGGCTGGTGTGACTTGATGTTACACCAGACTTTTTCACAGATGTGATTTGGGACATTTCCTGGTGTTCTGGTGTGACACCAGAAATCTGGTGTGTTGGTGTGACACCAGAAATCTGGTGTTCTGATGTGACACCAGCAATCTGGTGTTCTGGTGGGACATCAGGTTTTGTTGTAGTGTGATACCAGAGCACCTGTTGACTGGGTGTTGCTTTACTCACAAAAAGGGTACAATGATAAGTTTGACAACAACGCTGCTGTCATATTACTTTATTAAAAAAGCAAAAGAGCACAACAGTAAAACTTCGGAAGCTTTACTGTTGTAGGGAGTTGGCCGCGATCAACTGGGGTTTGTCCGGAGCCACTGCCCTGCGTCGAAGAACCGGACGCCCTGTCGTTCTGCAATTCTTGGCCTTTCAGCTTGCGGTTGACTCGTGTCTTAGTTACGCTGATCCGTTCCGCGTACCCCTCCGCGCCAGAAATCTCCTCTTCTAAGGCATCACATTCGACAGATGGCTCGATTTCCTTGTCCAGCTCTTTCAGGAAGCTTCCTTAAGTAGAAGAATATCAAATGTTTCTTCGAGCTCACCGATGTCGGTTGGATCCGTGGCCAGCAGGACGCCAATCTCGTTGATGATCTTTGTTGTGGCGGCTCGCAGGGTAATCCTCTTTCGCTTCAGGCGGTCGACGCCCTCCTCGCTCGTAGTAGGCATGATCTGGCCGTTAATTCCCGGTTTTCGGCACCAAAAACTGTAATAATTACTAGCTTTCTCTGTTGTTTTGCTACCAAACCAAGCTCGTCGGAAGTCAGGAAAGCGCACCAACACACATCTTTTCGGCTTCGACTCACAAAGAAGACTTCTTTATTTTCTCAAACTTAAACAAGAATACCGGCGGAAAGGGAAAGAGAAACCCTCGAAGAGGCGAGCCGGCGAGCGCCCCAAGCTGCTCAAGGCCACCCGGGAAAGTGCTCGGGACGAGGGGGACACTTCTTGAGCACAAAGGAGCCCGCCGCGGGGTCTCCGGCGACCACCAAGACGGGAGGAAACAAGGCACCCCGTCGGGGGACGGGGCGGCACACAAACTAATAGAAAACACGCTCGCAGACGGGGGGAAAAGTCAACAACAACAAAAACAAAACTCTGGTGTCACATCAAACTACGTGGTGTGCACACCAAGCTGCCTGAACGGGCACATGAGCCCTTGTGGTGTGACACCAGACTATCTTGGTGTACCGACCAGGCTGATGTGCGGGTACACCACCATTTCTGGTAGGGCATATCAGGCTGGTGTGCTCGATACACCAGCATTGCTGGTGGGCACACCAGATATTCTGGTGTCACACCAGGATTCTCTGATGTCACACCAGGATTGCCTGGTGTATTTTTCATTAGGGAAGACTTGCTCCAACGAGAAAACGAGTCACCGCATCCTCCGTTGTTCAGGCGCCTGACTGAGTTGTCTAGTTTAAGCCTTCCTGCCTACGACGCATATAAGACTTGCGCAAATGGTTAATGCTTCACGCGGTAAAAAAACAATGGTGCAAACACTTCGAGATATTTCGAGCTGTATACACTATTTAAAAAATGCCTGGCGCCAGATAAATTACGAAACTACTTAGTATGCGCAACTGGAACATAACTGAGAATAAAAAAGGTATTTGTCAGGGCAAGCACCCCACGTCCGCAATAATTTGAGTGCCAGAGATTACATTCTAATACTGGTCACGGATGGAAAAGGTTTTGAAAAGTCTAAACTGAGACAATCCAGACTATCTGCTTACGAGTAGGAACGCAGAGCATTCCTACAAGCAGCGCGCGACGCCTTCCATTTTCAGACCGCGCTCCGGCGGTGACATCACGCGTCCCCACTGCGCAGGCGCGGGGCGCGTGCCAGCTCCACGGCTTTTTTGACGATGCATCTGGTTTGCTGTGCTTTTCTTTGTGTTTTATTGCTGAGGCGCGTCCGCTTTGACCTCGAGGGGCGTCGCCGGCTTCCGTGACGAAATCTCTGATATGACGCGTCGTCAGCCAATGGGGTTTTAAATGCCATTTTGCTCAGCCAATGGGCGTTTAGGTGCCGTTTTTCGCTGCTACAGACAGCGGCTCCAGATGCCGCCGGCTTCACTCCTTAGGAGAGTTAATGCTTTCGCATTGATAAAGGTTTAATCGGCGAAGATGTATAAGAAAACAACTTAGGAGAGTTAATGCTTGCGCATTGATAAAGGTTTAATCGGCGAAGATGTATAAGAAAACAAAATAAAGAACAAGCGTCGAGATATCAGAAAAGCGGGTGGCGATTGGGTGGCGTAACTGCAAGCGAATGCGAGACTGACTGGACAAGGTCCCAAGCAGCTCCTTATCTAATGTGCGTCACGATCTTGAATATTCAGCCCAGAAGGTTCTAGCGTCGCGCGTTCGGGGTGAGATTGAACAGGAACTTTCGAGAGCAAAAAAGCAGGACGAAAGAGAAAAAGTTGCGTCCCGAGTAAACGTTTTTTCACATGCTGCGATTCTCGTCCGAAAGCGGTGCGATTTCCAGTAAATGTGCGATTAAAATCGCACTCGCACTGTCTCAGCGGCTCTGCGGCTGGTTTCCACCAAGTTTGTATTTTGTCGCAGAGTCGGTGCGATCACTTTATCGTCCACTAGCCGTTCATTCGCCAGCTTTCATCCGCGACAGTTACGTATTCGAAAATACATTTAGACACATTAAAACTTTTGGTTTAATGGTTAATTATTAAAAATGTTTAGTTGCATATTATATTCGTAAAACAGTTGTGTTTATTAAGACGTTTTTGTTGTACTTTAGGCAAAGTCAAGCGCGTCGCGCAAGTGTCCGAACAGCCGGCCGCGCCGACAGAAATCGCACGGTTGTCGGAGCATGTGAAACCAAACATTGCGATCGCACTCGCTGCGTCGGAGGTCGCACCAATATTTTTGCAGCAGTCGCTGCATGCGAAACAGGCTTAAGAATAAACGTGAACCTTGTAGAGGTCCGTGACGGAGCTTTGCGCGGCCATATCATTAAAGAGTTAACAATTGCGTTACACATAAAAGACAAGGTACCAAGAGTAGCGTAACCCCGTTTCTGAAATGAGATAAATATATGAGGGCTGCCTTCGGCGATAGGCTAGAATGGCATAAAAGACATTTAAAGGACTCCCTTGACATTAAGTACAAATGCTATAATGTTCGGTAGATGTGGTGGAGCAGTTCAGAATATTTACTTGCCTTTTGTGGTATTATATATACGGGTGTTTCACGAAAGGTGGACACATTTGATATTGCGAATCTACGCGTCGCAACAAAAAAAGGCTTGTGTCGTTTTTGGTCCTGGGCCAGGGGCCTATTTAGGAAAATTATTGAAGTCCGGGATAATTAGGTTGTTAATTATTTTTGCGTAACTAACTTTTTTAATATTGTGCTTAAGGGCATGGTTTCAATTAGAAAATTGCTCAGCATCATCAAAAACACTAAATAGACAAATTGCAGAACGATAGAAGGCACGCGCAGCATTTTACGGCTTTCTGAAAAAGTGCACAAATTCGACGGGTTTTTAAGTTTCGGTTTGCTATCGGAGCGCATCTCGGCCCCGGCGGCACCTCGCCCCGTGGAGAGATAGTGCAACCAACCTCTGCTGCGCTGTCATCGCGCGACGGAAAAAAGTAAGGTTAACACTTTTAAAGGATTATCTTATACTCCTACAGAGGGTGCTGGATATACGCTCAAAGTGAGAGTTCTGGTGACTCTCTGAGGAGTAATTAGAAATAATCCTGTGAATGGTAAAATTTGCTGTTTCATACCAAGATTTTATTTCACTCCTTCGGGAAAAGTAACTTTAAATTTATTTGCGGTGTTCGTTGAACCCATCTTTATAGAGCTACAGAAACTCTGAAAAGAGTACTGTTACTCTTGTCTACAGTGTCTGTTACCCTTTGAAAGAATGAGTATAATTGACACTTTGAAGAGCAACATAAACCCCTACAGGTGGTGGTGCTGGTCCCTGCAAGTGAAAGTCAGAGGAATAAAGGTATATTGTAAGGAGGACATCACTTGCGGAGTGTTAAAGTGACTCTCTCATATCAATAATTAATTTCCCTCTTAAGGGGAGTTATTTTCAACTGTCTTGTGAGATTTGGGTGAACTCATAAAAGTAGGGTTATCTGCATAACCTAGCGAGTGCTGTAGCGACCCTGCTCAAATGTAACTGACAGCTCTTTCGCGGTGTTCGAATAAATTTCTTATAAATAGTTAATTTCACTATTTTTCAGAATAACTGCAATTCTGTTGGAAGAGTTCCTTTAGCTTCCAAAAATAAGTTTATATATGCCCGTTTGGTGCTAACTATGTTAACCCTTTAAAGAATAACCTATGGGTAGTGTTAAGTGTACTCTCTTCAGTTAGGCGTTACTTTCAGTTTGAAATCTGTTGTATTAACAGCCCTAGTACAAAGTACCCAAAAGAATGGCCTTTACCTCCTGTAAAGTAATATTTCATATTAAATATTCGCCTGAAATGAATGTTTGTCCAACCTTCTGGAAGTCATTTATCAATCTTGACTGGGAAATATTTGGGTCGAGATGGATTAAACACGACTGAAATGTAGCAGAAAAGCAGTAAGAGTCCCTTCAGATGGTGCCTACAACTGCATACGAAAGGTCAAGTCAGTACTTGTGCAATGTAAGTGTGGGACAAAAAATCACACAAGCCATGGTGCTCTTTAACCAAATGTTTTAGAGCGCAGCTCTTAGGCGCCCGTTTCCGGCTTGAGCGGCGTCGGCGTCGCCGTCGCCGTCGGCGTAACCGCGCGGTGCATGATGGGTAAATTTTCCCGCTAAATTTAGCGGAAAATTTTCCCGCTAGTCGGAAAATTTTCCCGCTAAATTTAGCGGAACATTTTACCCGCCATCTAGCGGAAAATTTTCCCGCCGAGGTCACGGAAAATGTTACCCCCCCCCCCCCCCGAGGTCACGTGACTCCCTGGTCACGTGACCCCCCCCCTCCCTCCCCTCAAGAGCTGCGCTCTAATTCGGCGTTACAGGGAGTTGTAAACGGCTTTCATTTTTTAATTGCAAAGCAAATTATTTCTTCATATCTAAATTTGTGATTGTATCAAGAGAAGGCAGCATGATTTGAAAGTGACCATTGCAATAACTCTACATGACAAACAATCTTCCAGAATTTGTACAGTAAATGGCGTAGACAAAGAACAATGCAAGAATGTGAAATGCACTGGCCACTATGTCAGTCACCTTAAATTAAATCTCCTCGAGCTCCTTGATGCACAGCACTTGAAATTGGGAATTATCAGCATGCTGTACATGTAAAAGGCAGACAAAATTTCACTTCAGATATGAAACCATTACAAATTCTAATTTAGACCATTTTTTGGGAAGATTATTTTGACATATGCTATTTTCTATAATATTTCGTTGTCAGGCTTTGTACACACATTAATCAATAAGAGTTTTCGCCATTTATTAGAAACATAATAAATAGAGTTGTGGGATTATTGGAAGGGTAGCTTCGAATAATATGCAATATATATTCGCCTCTGTATGAACTACGTTTGCATCTTTTTAAATATTGATAGCGGCGTGGTAGCCCTATTGAACGCGCTTCTTGCCGAACACTTTGTGCATTGCGGAGAAGCAACACCCGTGGAGCTCGCGTCACGAGTTGCTTCGCCATAGTGCACCGGTGTTTGCAAAAAAAGCGCGGTCAACGTGGCTGCCCTTCCCCAATGAACACTTCGTGAAAGACAAATATTGCAGTCACGTGCTTAGGACGAAACCAAACTCTTAAGTGCAATGGCGCACGCACGTGCCTCGTCTATTAAGGAGGAAGAGAGCTTTGTGAAAGTTGATAACAACACAAGAGTAAAAGTTTCAAAATTAAACTGTTGACCCTAGAAGGCCTTCAGTGGCGCCAAAGAACTGGACCTCCATTTAAGAACCACTGGTCGATTGGGGAGGGCATTCAACCACTGCACCCCAAGCGGCAATTTCCAGAACTCCATCCATAAGGTCAACAAAAAGGACGGAGCGCTCGGCAGTAGGAGCCGAACGATGCGTCACCGTTCAGCCAGGGCGGGCGCCTGTTCTCCCGTCTCCCGAGGAAGGGCTATTTTGTAGCCATTGCGGTTTAAGTGAACAACGCAAAATGAACAGGGCATTTGTCTAGCGCCTGGTCAACACAAACGCTGAAGTGGGTCAAGCTCACATCCTCTGACGACTGCTTTCAACAGAGGTCCGGCTTGCCGTGTCCTGCTAATATTATTGCATTTATTGTCAACACTTTTACTTTACACAATGAACGAAGTCCGCATTAGTTGTACTGGGTAAACACCTAGCTTTAGTGTAAGCAAGCTGAATAGAATTCTTGCGGGTGGAACCAGCTGAACGAAGGAAGGAGAAACAGAAAAGACACCCTATCGCTGGACTACCAACTATTTTAATAAATCGTCAAGCGATAGGGTGTCTTTCCTGTTTCTCCTTCACTTCGTTCAGCTGGTTCCACCTGCAATGTATCACAATCAACTAGCTCAACTCATACCAGTAGTGAATGAACCCCCCCCCCCCCCATAGTTCGATCTCCTCTCAGAGAGAGTTAAAGAATCCTACAGCACATTTCAGTTAGGTTGGGACGACCTTAGGATGGTGGATTTATTATACTCAGATCTTCACTTTTAAAAATGAAATGTTAATTATATTTTGTATCTTTGCCTTTTTGAAAGAACCTGATGCAAAAATAAATATGAGGAAAATTCGTATTAAAAAAACCTGCTTCAAGTAATGAAAATATCAGTTTTTAAGATGGAGGATAAGGCGAGTTGGCAATTTTTACTTGTAATTTTCAGCGCACAAGAACCATTCACAGTCAAACACGCACACCTGTAAAACTTAATCACTCATTAGGTGCTCACTATCAACTAAGTGTTGTATTTCTTCTCCTTCTACACCTTCGCCCAGCACCACAGTTTGTTATTTTATTTCCGTTGCTTGTTAAAGCAACGTTAAAGAGGAGTCGCTAACACATTTGTCGTAAGGCTTCGCGATGTTCTCAGCCTCACTAACTTATCGCGTGATCTGTTGAAAGTTCTTGCTGATAACACTGCACTTTCTCAAGTCAGCTGAGCATCCACTTTCGCGGCAATAAATGCCTAGTTGTCTACAATTTAATTTTTTTATGTTGTTATGCTCTTTTAAGCGGTCATTTACACATCTTCCTGTTTGTCCTATATATTTTTGCCACATGAGAGATGCAGTATTTATATCCCCTACCAACGTTTGGGATTTTAGTGTTTTCAGCCCCAACAAGCACATATGATTTTACAAGAAAAGGAAACTCTAACCAAAATAACAGTACTGGTTGCACAAAACAGCATAAAACCAAGCATACATAGGACAGACTGGACTATGTGTATATAACCGCTTAAGAGAGCACACGATCAAAAACAAAATTCTGGGCATCTAGGCATTCATTGCCGGGACTATGAATGCTCAAGAGACTTAAAAAAAAACTGCACTGTTATCAGCAAGCACTTTCAACAGCTCTAGCGAGAAATGATTGGGCTGTGAAGTTGAATGAAAATTATGCTAGCAAACAGCGAAGTGTTGTAGATCTGCCAAGGTGTCCCTTAGCGAAAACTAAGGCGTTTGAAATATGTCTAATGTATTTCATTGTAATTTAAAGGCATTTTTATAATTTTAGTACACTAAACTACACTAAAAATACATTCTTCAGTTAATTACTTTCTCTTAAAATGTATTTTTTTATTACGCAAACATATTTGTAATAAAATGATTACGTTACATACACCTCAAATACGTTTATATGCATAACTAAGTTGATGATTAATCGAAATGTATTTCAAATACATTTTTGTTAATATAAATTAGATTGGCTCACTATTAAAATATATTGTTTCTCAGGTGCTTAAAAAGACAAATAATACACGAGGTAGGTTTCGACAAAACCTGACTTCTAAAATCAAGGCAAATTTTGATCAATATTTTTTTTATGTGTACCCTATTTAATTTCAATCCCCAAAATTAAAAACAATATCACGTTGTTTTTTGACGGTTGGCAACATTGTAGTAGAAGGTCAACTGGTTTCTGCTGTCTACTATAGACTCCGTGAGTTTTTACGTTTTTAGCCGAAAGCCGCTGAAAAGTTCCTGGAGGTCTCCATGACTGTTGAAGAAAAGCATACGGTACGTTTTTTGATCGATCGTGTAACTTTTCAAGTTCCGAGGGGCACATTTCTATCGTGAAGTGACGGCCGATTCAACATGGCTGCCCTGTGCCCACCACTCGCGGCCGGCTGTAGCCGAGCCTTTCAGCAGGAAAAGAAATTACTCATTGACGAAAAGTTCCTAAAAGTCTTCATGGATGTACGAGTAAGGCGCACGGTACGTTTACCGGCCGTTTGCGTGCCTTTTCAAGCGTCGAGGAGGTGATTTTCATTATGATGCGGCTGTTAAATCAACATGGCATCCATCTTCCCGCCCGCCTGACTAACCTTGGCGGCACCTCTCATGGAACTTTGCGGTGCCCTCTGAAGGTCAGCAGGTGTGCCGGACGCCATCGCGAATCTACAAGCCTTCACGTGATGACAGGATGACGACCAGTGAATTACAAGACGAAAAACTTAGTACGGAGAACCACCACCTTTGTTTGCGGCCATTGCCAGTGCCCAACGCCAATCCGTCTCCATCGGCTTAAATTTCCAGGCGTCGGCCGCCGACCGAAATGGACGGACGACAGCTGACCATCGACAACACACGGCAAGCAGTTTTTTTTTTTTCGAAAAACGTTTTTTGAGTAGTTGAGCTCGTTTTTAATGTTTGCTTAAATGTGCGTTCGGGCGACGTGCGGTTCCCAGAAGTTGTGCAAAAGGAAACTATTTATTCTCTCTAACTTTATGGACATCAGTCACAAGTTATGTTTCCTCTGTTGTTTCTTTTTCGTGTCCTTTCTCCGTCACACATGTGAGCGTTTGCTGCAAGTGATGTTCTTTCGTTGAGCCTAAAAGTGCATTCTGTAGTAAAATTAAAATAATGTTGTCTAAATATAAGCCTTAGTATAAAAAAACGCGACAAAACTGCGGGGATAGAGTTTACCATTGTACCGATAGTACAAAATAAACACTCTAATTGCAATATGTGTGAAGTGCTCAGTGCGTTTTAGAGTTCTCTTTTGTACTCTTTTGTGCGACTAGCATCCTGGGAGAAGTCTCTGGTTCACTTTCAATGAGTGAGCACTTTTGTGTGCATTTGGTGTACTGCAGTTTTGAGGTGGGGAGGGATATTCAATAGGATTATTTAGGAATATATAGAACGTATTATTAAAGTATGTTAAATGCATTTTAATGCATTTTATTGCAAGTGAAAAATATATTTCTTGGACGCGCCACAATTGCACTTTTAGGGCATTTAGGGAAACACTTTAATTCGTGTAGAATATATTTTTAGCTATACTTTTATTGCACCTGGAAATGTATTAAAATGTATTTCAGAAAATGCATTTCCGGTGCACACTAAACAATGCGAAAAAATACGTGTATTAAATGCATTTTAAAAATAATTATATATAGGCTTTTTTTGCTAAGGGGTATAAAAGTGGATCTCAATCATGGGTGTGTCCTCGACCTCTCGGGGACCTGCCAAAGTGGTGGGGCAAGGGGTGGGGGCATACAATAACGCGGCTAATTGCAATGTGAAATGTCATCCTTTATTATCATAGTCAGTAGAAGTTAGAATCATCGCGTAAAATGATGAATGGATGGATAGATGAAAACCGCAGCATCATTTATAATGGGCGGTAACATGCGCCACCTAACCATGGTCAACAAAGAAATTTAAAGAAAGAAGGGGCGGGGAGGGTTCTTGAGGCCAGGGCTTCCCGGACCCGGAATCTGGCTTCGCAGACCCATGCAGGTCTGCGGAACCATTTTAAGAACAACTGTTGTAGAAGTCGAAACACAACACTGAGTTGATAGTCAACGCCGTTTGAGTTCTTTTTTACTGGTGTGCGTGTTTAAGTGCGAATGGCTTTGGGCTGTAAATTACAAGACAATATCAGCATCACCCATTGTCCCTGTGTTGAGTCAAGTCGGTACTCTTATTTTAATTATGACGTCTTCCGGCTTCTGGAGTATTTTTGGACTCTATAGACTGAAAAAAAAGTATTTTGCATTTCGTTATTGAAGTCGTACTCGAGTGATGAGAGCATGAAATGGGTGGAAAACATATTTTCTTGAAATTATTACACATTCATCAATGTATTTCAATATCAACTTGTTGTAAAATGTTGGACAGTTGTTTGCCAAAAAGATAATACTCTCTTGCCTGCCCCATCCAGACTCGGGATTATTTTAGATCACCCGGAGATCTTAAACATAAAATCTTCATCAATCTGTTACACTGAATGCGGCGGCATCACAATAAACCTCCATCAGATTACAGGCACCTAGACATAGACTTGAACTTCCTAACTTTAAATCTGTAGGGCGACACACTTCTTTGGGGCCTCTCTCATGCCCTAGTTACACTAGCGCTATTAACTGTGAGAAGCCATTGAGACTTGACTCTATCGCGATCGGCCGGAGTACACGGCGGCGTCAACTTTCATTGAGCCGCTAACGATCATTGAGTACAACTGAGCTGGCCTATCTCAGTGAATTGATGAAGGTTCGTCCCAATAAAAATAAAGATGGTGGCGTCCGCCACATTGCCCGCCAAGGCCAGCGTTGGCGAAGCACTTACCATTTGAGAGATTGGTGGTGATACCTAGAAAGTATCGTAGCAGCAAATATTATCGGAAGAGGTATGATTCGGGTCCAGAGAATCCGCTAAAACGATCATGGCACATCGCAGATGCCAACGCTCGGCGAGCACGGCAACGACTTGTACTTGCAACCAATCCATCTGGAAAAACTCCAGCACGCACCCCCGGAGAGCTAGAGTTCCTGTATAGGCTCATTACGGGAGCCAGAGTTGCGCGGCTACGTGATGAGCCGGATCAAGTGCCGTGCAGGCAAGTAGACGTTGCGCGCGCCCCGCCGAACGTTCCCCTGCCTTAGAGCACGCCGCGCGCCTCGAACGCGCGGTGCTGCTATTCGCCGAATTCAGTCACGTGAGGAGCTGGATCAGCATGCCACGCAGGAAAGACGGCGCTACGAAGATGAACGCGCAACTCTGGCTCCCGTAGGGAGCCTAGACTGGAACTCTACGGAGGGCCGAGTTTCAGCGGCGCCTCGTGGCAGCGCCTGAAACTCGACTTTTTTTTTCGTCTTTTCCACGCTGCTCTAGATTGTGTTGGCCTCTATGGTGTTGGCGGTGCGCAATCGTAGCCGATACCACCTGGTGTTGGCTGCGCAAACTAAAAAAAAAATCAAACTAATTAACGAATTGGACTCCTTTTAGTCTCCTTCACATAGAAAAAACAATTTACAGCGCGAACGCCCTTGAAACCAGAAAGCGCGATCAGCTGGCACGCACCCACGGATAACAGAAGAACCTGACGAGGTAGGAGGACCGAGCTTTTGTGCCACCTAGTGAGAACGCCTCTCACTAGGTGGCGCTAAAACTCGGTCCTCAGCCGGGAGCATGCTATTCCATATGGAGCGCTCAGATGGCGTGGTCGTAAGTATAGAGTTGGTCGTGAGCACGCCCATTGTGATGTCGGTGCCGATAAAATTTTCAGTCTGTCTCTCTTTCTAAAATTTCCAGGAAACGTTCTGATTGTCGTTTCTTGATTCTACAACCAAACAAAAGGTAATGTTTATTTGTTTTAAACATTTACAATGAACGAAAAGCGTGTAAATCATTTGATTGTGGTTTCGTTTCTGTTTCAACTGTGTACCATGACGCGCATCTCGGCTGAGGTTTTTAGCCTTTTTTCACCTTCTGTAATGCATTCTGGTTGACACATGAAAATTTCGTTAGGTTTGCATGAATGTTGTTTTGTCCTTGAATAATAGACTGGGCGTACCCTTTTAGAACTCGATTGAGCCTCTCAACCTGTGCGCTTGCCTGCTGATGGAAGACTGCAGATCGATGGTGAGAGATTCCTCTTGAGTTCAGGATCTCCCGGAATCTGTGGGATAGAAACTGGGGACCATGACCCAAGCAATCACGTTCTGCTATCATTCCCGACTGAATATTGTTGTTAGAAAGTCGCAGACCACTACAGCCGTCACTCGAGTACGAAAAGGGACCTCCGGGCACTTACTGCAGTAGTCCACTAAAGATGTTGCCAATCTGAATTTTGAAGATTATCCAGAATGGTCCAACAACGTCAATCTCAGCTGTTTTCATGCACTTTATTGAAGGGGCAATGGTTGGAGAAGTGGCACTGCTGTCACCGCTGTCTTGTTAGTTGTCTGACAGGAGTGACAGTCTTTGATTCAAGTTTCCGCTTCAATGGTCATCCTCTGCCACCAGAAGCGCTGATGTAGGCCCTGCTTGCTCCGCTTAAATGGCGAGTGTGACTCGTATGCTAAGTCAATCAGTCGCCGTCGGAGTAAAGCAGGTGGAACTAGCACTTCTTCCAAAGTAGTATGTAGCCCACCAAGGAGAGCTCTTCTCGTAGCTTGTAGTATGGTGATTGTGCTCAGTCCCATTGTTGTTCGAGTCCGCATCACGTGCTGATACACTGCATCACTCGAACCAAATCCGTTTCTTGTTTTATTTCAGTTCTACCTCCTGTATGTCTTTTGAGTAGAGGTTACGTACGAGGCAAGTGAATCCTTCATTCTCGCATTTTTCGGTGTGGTCGGAGGAACTCGGTGCAGGCAGACGAGAAAGTTCGTCCGCCACGACGTTCAAATTTTTCTTCGGATTGTGAATTTTATAGTCTTACTTTAGAAGTCGCATGGCCCATATGGTTAGTTTCATCGGTTGTCCAATGGTGCCCTCGGTAGAAAGGAGGGTAGCGAGAGCCTGGTGGTCCGTCTTGAGCGTTAAATGGCGGCCGAGAAGGAAGACGTGCCATTTCTCGCAGGCCCAGAGACATGCCAGAGCCGAATATTTTACTAGGGGAATACAGGACACTCTCCTCATTTGCATTAGGCGGAACGACGGCCGCAAACTAAACTAACCTTGGTGTAGTATTTTATTTGATGATGCCTATCTCTCCCACCCCGCTCCATGCTAGCAGACTGCTTAGAATGCAGTGCGGTTGACGGCGTCAATAATGCGAAGACGGTACCGCTGCCTTCTTCAAGCGTGTTTCACCGGATCATCGTTGTCGTCTTTTTATATGTACTCTCGGCGAGTGATCCTGTATTCCGCAACTATGGTATTCACAAAGCTTCTTTTTCTCCTGTAGAGTTGTTGCACTCGGTGCTAGAAGGTGTTGGCATCGCGAATGAGACGGTGTGTATTCCATCTGGATGCGCTTGTTGCAGAACTGCGCCCAACCCTTAACTCGGTGCAATCGTTGTGCTGACGGTGGGAAGTGTCACATCAAAAACAGTTAGTGCAACACACTTCCGAATTAGTTATTTTACTGAGCTGAGTGCCTTCTCTTGCTCTTTTTGTCACTGGAAGGGGATATCCTTCGCAGGAGTGCATGGGGGCTCCACTATGGTTACAAAGTTGGGAATGGACTTGAGGTAGTAAGTGAGGAAACATAGCAACGATCGCAGTGACGTTACATGTGTGGGGTCAGAAGCTTGAGTGATTCCACCGACGTTATCTCGGCGTGGCTTAATACCTTGAGAAGTCAGTTCATGTCCAAGGTGTTGAAGCTACAGCATTGAGAAAATGCTTTCGTATTTGTTTACTTTCATTTATGCATCTTGTAGACGGGTAGCAACCTGTCTTAGGTGGGCGTCGTATTCTTTTCCCGTGCGCCCGAAGATGAACACATCATCGAGCTAGACAATGGTACCCGGAGTACTTTTCAGATTGCAGTTCATCATCTCTTGGAGACCAGGGGCAGCGGAAGCCAGCCCGGAGCATAACCTGGTGAATCTGAATAGATCTTTGTCCGTCACGAAATCTGTAAGGACTCTACGTTCCTCAACCAGGCCAAACTGGTGCTAGGCTGATGAGAAGATATAGTTTGCTGAAGAACTTTCCAACTGAAAGGTTGGAAAGTTCTTGCGCAACAGCAATTTCTACCGATAAACGCATTCGGTGAGTGCTACGTGCTTCACATTACTGGCAGAGGCGCCTTATCATCTATTATGTGGTTCGGATGCTTGTTTTGTGCTTGCTCTTGATTGAACCGAATGCATGGTCCCTAAACTTTTCAAACGCAAAGTTGGAGCCGAAGGCTTGCGAAGTGCGCCGATTTGACGCCGGCGACAAAAGCGCGAAGTCATCATCGAAGTAGTCCCATTGGTGCGCTTCGTGAACTTTGGCCCCGACCTTGTGCTTGACGACTGCGCTCCGTGAAGACACTGACACGACAAATCTGACCATCGAGTCATATGCCGCTTCGGTGTGAAAAATATTTCATTCAGTTCATTAAGCACTGGTGGTGGGCGGTTACGCTCCCAGCGCCTCAGAAGCACTTGTAGAGAGATCTAAGCGTCGGCCTTCTTTTACTGTGTGTCGGGATTGGTCTGCACCAGGGTGGTCTGCACTCCGACGTCTGCGATCGAGGCTCTCGCTGCTTCCTGGCTAAACGTGACTCCTGTGACTGCAAATGTTTGTTTCTTTGACATGTGCTCCTTTAAAAGCCGAGTGCCCCAGCGGGCGGACAGCTTGAACAACAGCCAATGTATTCTTTCGATGACATTCACGGTTTGCCTCGAGAGCAGCTACAAGTTTTTAGGTATTCCACATTCGGCCGAGCTCCAAACAAAGCGTGCACCGACCAACATGTTTCGCAAAAGCGTAGTGCTGGACCAAAGGCTGACACTCCGTTTGAAACCTTTCTGGGTTTCCTTACTCTAAGCCAGTGTCGAACCCGAAATGTGGTGATCTTTGCGCTGATCGACGGCAGTCGGCGGTGTACTTTTTGTGTTGTTTCCTCTGCTACACTCTCTGTCGCAGCCACTTCGAAAAATAGTCGACGGGCGTAATGGCTTAGTTGTATGCTGGCACTTCATACTCAAATGGGGCAGCAATGGTGGTGTCTATTTTAGACCCAGGTTGCTTCGGCAAGGAAACGGGCCGGAGAGTGGTCGGTGATAATTTGACGTTCTTGTCCGAGGTGTTGCAGACATCACAACGAAGGCTGTGCTACGCAGTTCTGCATTTACACAGGCGAAAAATGTTCAGAAAGTTGTGCCCGCGTCTTCACGACGTCACTATGGCCCTCGTGCGTTCAAAAACTAAGCACATCGCATAGGTGTGAGAATGAGAACATTTGAACCGCAAAGAAAGAGACCGTCGTTGACCGAGAAAGCATGTTTCAGGTCGCAGAAGATGGCAGCATGAGTACATAAAGTGCTCACCGGTGGCTACTGTGAGGTCACATAGCTCATGACAGCGATGAGTAGCGCGTTATTTGCAGTCTCCTCTTTTAAATGCTTCTTTGTGATGCGCTCATGTTCTGCAGCGACGAAGGAGAAGATCTGATCAACCTCATTATGCGGGCGGCGCTGGAGGTGTTGTCCAACTATTCTATAAATGCGGAAAAACGTCTCCGACGGACGCAGTTGTCGCAGTGCCGACCTCTCACTGGGCGGCCGATACAGCCCTGGCAGCGTTCCGGGTCCCAAGCGCAGTTGGAACAGCTTCTGCCGTAGTCGTTGCAACGTGGATGTAGTTGCCACACTGGGAACTTGAGATGCATCGAACGACGACCATCCAGGGCTCTACTCCTGACTAATACATTCGAAACCAACGTCGCCGCTGAAGGAGGATGACGGCATGCTTGCCAAATGCTGGCTGACTTGGGCCGTGTTCCAAAATTTACTCGATCTTGTTCCAGGGTAAGAGTTTTTTACGTTGGCGTTCTAGAAGCTACACCCGTCCAGCGTTTTTTAATTTGTGTTGTCACGTGACGCGACCTGCCGGAGTAACTAGGATCCACTTGGGTAAGATTTGAAACACTGCCTTGATCGGTGCGGTGTAGCGCGGTGTGGGTGAGCGCCATGTTTCTCTACCACGCGCTTCCACGTGACAGGCCATGTCCTCTCCCGACGCCGTCGACGATGCAGCCATGGTCGTCATGGCCCACTCTTGAACGTCATGGCGCGCAGGGTTTATTTTTATCACTGCCTGCAAGACGATGCCGAACTAAAGCGTTGCGTTTAGAAACAGGCGTTCTTGAATCTCCGTGGACGCGGCACTCCACCATAAAGTAGCGGCCAATGACGACCTCGCTGTCGGCGCTGAATTTCACAAGCGCGGCTGATGCTTGGCGGGCTGAGAGAAATTCGTACCGGGATTCCTATTGTTGTTTTCTTATGTGAAATCGAAGTTGTCGCAGGGTTTCGTAGACCGGCTGTGAAAATTCAGCCTCGAGGACCCTGACGGTCTTTTTGGACACGTCGCGAAACGCTTGTTGAACTTGCTGATCATAGGCCTCCTCCGCTGCAGCTTCGAACAAACTGTAGTTCCCTCATTTTGGGTAGTACAAGCCCACCTCTTGGTGCATCGACTGCATGAGTCGCCTTCGTTGTTCTTTTTTCTTTTTTTGTAACGCTGAAGAATGGAAAAACATGTTTCGACATCCGAAATTGGTTAGTTTCAACGCCGCACGAAAATAGATAGTGTCAGATTCGTGCCACCAGCGCAATGGAACGTGTCTCTTATCTTTTGGTGAAGACGTCAAAGCATCTGGCGTGTCGACCATTGTAATTCATAACACTTTTTTCATTTTATTTTTATATTTTTGTATGCGTGACCGGCGTCTCTTGGATCACGCTCTTAGCGTCTTAGCTCTGACCTCTGCTTCGACGGCATTATAATCTTCTTTGTTTCTTTTTATTGTTCTTGTGATCTCGCGTTCCACACCAAAGCAGACACTCTTGTTCACCTGTGACAGTTTGAGGAGGCTAAAATTTGCACTACCCACAACAAGTCCTAACAATACCCTTTTCGCAGCGCCTCCTGCACAACGCAAGAGGCCCATCTCCCATAAAGGCCCATACGCACATTCGCGTTTGAGCGCGGTGCGTTCCGTAGCGGCAAGCGGACGCGTTCACGTTGCGAAGAGCGCTTGCGTCAAACTTCTACGCACAGTTGCGTTGACACGCAGTCAACCGCAGTCAAGAGCCAATAAGAACGCGCTATCGTCGCTTGCGGCTTACCAATAGTAAGCGAAATCCAAGGCAACATGGCGGCGCACAGCGACAGCGTCGAAGTGTTCGATCTTGGGACAATCCCACCGGCTCCCCCGACATTTTATCAAGCTTCGACCATCCCAGCCTTCGAAAATACACTCCCACCGCTCCCCAAAACGAAAAAGCAAGTTCTGCGGGCGGAGAACCGGATTCGTCTCGCCGAGTGGGCCAGGTGGGGCGAGCGAACACGTCACCCTCCTCTCCTCTCTCGGCTTCTGATTGGTCGAACGCACCGCAACGATTCGGAAAGTTGAGCGAGTCTCTACTCGCTTGCGTCGCGCTACGGAGCGTTGCGAGTAGGCGCGCGTCGCACCGCAAGCGACCGCTCCTGGGCGCAAGGACGCCGCAACGCACTCAAACGCGTTCAAACGCGAATGCGCGTATGGACTTCAGTGATGTTGCATGCGCCGGTCCGACAGGAGCTGGTAGGGGGTCACGAACGCTTTGTCCTTCGACTCCCAAGAAGTTGAGATGGTTGGGCGTGTTGCGGCCGAAATTCCTTGAGACACTATTTACATGGTATCGGTGACTCACCGGCCTTGTTTAGAAAGTTCGGTGGTTGCCGGTTACATGTAGCAATGCTTGAGATTAAGATGGCGGTTCAGCAATCCCAAAAAGGGTTCGAAAGCTTCCGCATGGCCATCGAGGAGCAGCCGCCAAGGTTCCTTGGGAATCGCAGAATTCACCGGAAGCAGACGTCGTCACGGCTCCAGGCACCCGGCTGTGATTGCTTCTGCCGAACGACGCTTAAGTGGCCTCAGAAAGTGAGAACACCCAAGTTCAGCACCCTCGTCGCCAAAACTGTGAAGGCTTTCAGGCATTGACCAGCCAAGTAGGATTTACATCGTTAATTGATTTTTGTTTCTTTCAAATAAAAAGAGAACGGAAGGAATGGAAGATAGGGCAGAGCCCGCGCTCTTGGCTCGTGCCGTTCGGTAGCGTGGCAGTTGTCGGTGAGCGACGCCACAGATGACTATAGCTATATAAACTTTTCAAAATAGGAGCGTGTGGCCGGTGCCCTTTTTAGTGTTCGTACGTATGACCCGTGCTTCGCCCGCTTTCAGAAGTGAAAAACACGCACGTGTTGGGCTGTGAAAATCGCACGCTGGACTAATATTTTGTAAACATTGGAAAGCTCTATACACCATTGCAATGTTTGCAGATCCAGCAAGCTAGGGCAGCGTGTGATCTCCACGCGTCAGCACGTGCTAGTGCGTCGCTTCAGAAAGCGAGCAGAGCACACGGAATACGAACGAACGCAGAAAATGGCATCGGTCAGAAGCACATTTCTCGAATGGCCTATACTCCGTTCACCCTCAAGCTGAGGGTAGAAGCTCCAGCTTCAGCTAGAGCTTTCGGCTTATTGATACTTTAGACCCATGTTGTTGTAAAAAAACTATGTCCAAACTCCGGTCTAAAAACATGCTTTTCGTTGCAAGGCTCGTCATATCATGAGGCGCTGAAGAAATGCAGCATTCTGCGTTAAGTCCTTATTTCGAACTCTTTTTGTTCGCCTTGCGCCCATTGAAAAGCATTTGGGCAAAAGCCTTAGGACACACCTGGTATTGCTGCGCCACAGCGTTCTTCCGCAACATAAAGTTCGTCTGCGTTCCTCGAAGTCACCATGGCAACGAACGCCGAATGAATGGAAGCACGCGCGGTACCGCCGCGTGAAGCCAGCAACAGCTGACGCCATTTTACGAGCGCCGTCTGCTAGCCAAAGCCGAACGCGGTATGTCAGATCAACCGCCTCCGCCGGTGCACCGCTAGCAAAGACGACGAAGCTGAGACACGCCGACGGCGATCGAGGCAAGCAATAGCACCGCGGAGACTACTGAAACGGCGGCATTTATTGGGATCAAAGGCACGAAATAAGCAAGGACAATTTTTATTGGAATCATAACATGCGATGCCACGGTCGGCATCGTTACAAAGACAACAGTCGGATCCAACAAAATAAAGAAACAAAGTGACTAAAAATAAAAATAAAAAAATAAAAAGGAGCCCTTCTCGGGCGGCGTGTTCTTTGAGGAGATTTAGTAGTAGTAGTATAAAACGTTTATTTGAACCGCTTTAAGGGAGAGGGGAGGGAATGAGTCAATGGCATCGCGGCCTGGACTCGCGGTATGGGGAAAGGAATTATATATAACTTCTATGCCAGCTTCGTGGATATAATCGAGAAGCGTGCGTAGAGTTCTGTATTGCTTATCTGGAGGGCCTGGGGAAAGACCTAGTCCTCCATGGATGTCACCCCGTCCTCTAGGTGCTTCTTGCTTGTTGCCTCAAGGCCTTTGCAGCCTCATAACAGGTGAACTAGGTCGACCGCATGTTGGGGGTCCATGCAGTAGCAGCATGTCAGTTGTGTTGAGGAGAGGTGTTGCTCGCAGTGTTCCTTGTTTGTTTTCTTTTTTGTTTGTTTCCCTAGAGGATGCCACGACCCTCATTTGAAGCTGATTTGTTAATTCAATAACAAACAACGCGTTGAAACGAAGGAGGGAGGGAGGGAGTCTTGGCGTCAGAATTTGACGTAGTCTAAATGAAAAAGAAAAGTAAGAATGCACAATATACGCCGTACTGCAAGACAGCATAGACACCGCCGACGACCGTTAGGCTATTTATTTTGTTTCTTTAGATTTTTATCGCAACCACTACTCCAGCGTGCCTCAGATTTTACGGCGGAGGTCCGGCAGTTTTTAATAATTATTCTCATTGTCGTTTGAAGGGCCCTCTTTCTATTATGCTTCGTCTTCGTTCCTGACGCCATACAAATATGGGCAAGAAAAGTTAGCACCACGTATAAAAAAAATAAAAAGTTTAGTTCAAGGTCGGATTGGTCTGCGGATACAATTAGTGCAATAAAATTAGCCCAATAATTAATTAGGCAAATTATTTAGCTTTGTTATTAGCCCTCTTTTGTGTGCATGCGTGAAATACAGCACCCAACGAGAAGACATGAGAAGAACGCTGCAAGTGCTGGACCGTAGACCATTTAATGTCACCAAAATCCTGGGTCGGAGAACATTTGGCGGTATCAGTGTATCGCTTTTAAAGCGCTACAAAAAACACGTCGGGGACACTGAACTTTTGGACCAACTTTGAGTATGTGAGCGTGTGATGTCTGTGTATGCCATTCTTTATTTTCAGAGTGTAGGCGCGAAAAATCCACACAGACTAGTGTGGTCTGAGTAATGCAGAGTCTAGGCCAACATCTGGGCTGTTACTCAGGCCCTAGTCAGTGTGCATTTTTCGCGACTATAGTCTAAACAGAAAGAATATTTTTATAGCGTCAGGAACGAAGCAGCATAGGAAGAGTGCCCTTCAAACGACAATAATAATAATTATTAGAAACTGCCGAATCTCCGCTAGAGAGTCCGAAGCGCGGTGAAGTAGTCGCCGCGATAAAAAATCTAAAGAAACAAAATAAATGGCCTAACGGTCGTCGGCGGCGTCATGACGGTCGTTCTTTTCTTTTCTTTTCTACCACGTCGAATTCGGACGCCAAGACTCTCTACGTTCCAACGCGTTGTCAGCTTCAAGTAAGGTTCGTGGCACCCTCTAACTAAAAAAAAACAAAAAACGAACATTCCGAGGCAGCCAGAGCAGCACGGCCGCTCCCTCTCTCATCAAAAAAGACGCCGTCCGAAAATCCAACGGCTCTCTTCTTATTTTTTTCTTTTTATTCACTTTGTTACTTTTTTCTTGTTGGGTTCGACTGCTCCCTTCTCTGTGACGATGCCGTCTGTGGACATACGTTTGGCGTTTGTTTTTTCACGCGATGGTGTGGTCCGACCGATCAACCAATGAGTTTGTTGGAATTGTGTCACGAGGTATGAAATGGCGGATCAAATAAAAATAATAAATGCAAAGAAGCGCGCAGTTCCCCCTCGGCGCTTTCTCCCAGAGGCGAGCGTCGTAGTGCCATAGCGTTCAACTTGTGCCGTCTTCATGACGCCATGAAAGATCATCATGAAGCAATTAATTTTGCTTCCAGCGCATGGGCCTGTTCCTGGCTCCTGGGTTTCCGTGCGTCTCCAGAGTGCGAAGCTGCGATGACAAGCTGCAGAGTCTGCGATAGATCTGCGGATGGCTACACGTGCGGGTGCGGTGTGTGGATGACTCGTGCGGTAGTGTACAAAAGGAAGCCGGTCAAAGTTCAGTGCCGGGGCCATGTCTCGGTACGGAGCGGTTCCTTTTTCGAAGGATCGCACCTGACGCTTCTCCAACTCATGAAAATCATCCTCCGGTGCCACAACCTACCGTACGCCGTCATTCAGCAGGGAGACTGATATCGCAAGTAAGACAATAACTGATTGGGCGAGCATTTGTCGGGAGGTTGTGGTAAATGCCGTCTTTAAGCATTCAGGCATGATTGGTGGCGAAGGCGTGACTGTGGAACCAGACGAGGGTACGTTCTGGTCGGCGAAAGCACCAACGCGGGTCTTTAAGGCCTGGCCAGTGGGCTTTCGGCGGTGTGGAGCGTCGCAGCGGATGCTGCTTGCTTGTTCCTGTGGAGACCTGTGACGCTAAAATCCCTGCAAGGGCTAATAGCCGAATGGGTCCACCTGGAACAAGATTAATAACTGATCTGTTGGGCTGGCATGTCGCAAGCTTGCAGGTGACGCCTCGCTTCGCGCACCTCACCGTCAACCACAAGCTACACTTTGTCGACGCGAACACTGGTGCGCACACTAATACGGTGGACTGCACCTGGGCCCACGTCAAAAACTCTCGCTTCCATCTGGACGGCGCGAGAGCCACCATTTCACTGGTCACAGTCACCTTGCTAAATTCATGTTTTGGAGGAGAGTGAAGGCGCTTGCCGGAAACACTGATAGATTCCAGTCGTTCGTCGCCGTGGCCGCCAAAATCTAGAGCCGCGACGCAGACAGGGCGATGATTCTGACGGCCCCGGTGACTTCGAGTGATGGCTGCGCTGAGCCCGTCGCCCGCTGCATGCATAAATACAATTTATGCGCCAACCGCCTGTCAAGTACTCGTTACGTCAGTTATAGATTCTGGTAGCGGTCTAAACGGCTTTTTCAGGGCCCCATATTTTGCAAACGGAGCTGTTTTCTGAATGCGGCACCCCGTGTCTCTGTAAAAGTCCACAGGAAAGACCCACCAAAGGTATGTGGTTCCCAACTTAGATATCGAGTGTTATGATTTAAATAAAAATTGTTCTTGCTTATTTCGCGCCTTTGATCCAATTAAATGCCGCCGTTGCAATCGTCCCGTGGTGCTGTTGCTCGCCCAATCGCCGTTGGCGTGCCTCGGCTTCGTCGTCTTTGCTAGCGGCGCACCGGTAAAGGCGGCCTTTGATCCCAGTAAATGCCGCCGTTTCAGTCGTCACGCGGTGCTGTTGCTTGCTCGATCGCACTCGATCGCCGTTGGCGTGTCTCAGCCAACCCCGGACCGTTTCCATAGGGCCAATGGAGTCGACTTTTGTACAGTAGCGCCAAATTCCTCGTCCGTGGTGGGGGCTCTCATTACTTGAACGAGTCGACATATCATTTTATATTCGGTAAATCATAAAATCATATTAACAACTAATCATGCTATTCATAAAATATCTGGCTCACTTTTCAAAATGGCTTTTTTATAACACGTTTGGAACGCGGTAGCCTACTTTGAAGCCGTTTCTATGCCAAGCCATCAAGAATCCAACATGGCGCCCTTCTATTTTTGTGGGGTGGTTGTCGTACGCACCGTGGTCGTACGACCGCTTCGGGGTCGTGCTGGAGTCAGGCTCCTGAGCATCACGCCCGGTCCCGGTAGTGTTATAATAGGGGCTTTGCGTAAACCGTGACCGTGTTCCGCGTACCGCACTATCGGAGCCTTTGAAGCATGCGTTTCAAGCGCGCGCCCCGCGGTCACGGTATCACTCCGGGCGCGCGCTCAAAACGCATGCTTCAAAGGCTCCGATAGTGCGGTACGCGGAACACGGTCACGGTTTACGAAAAGCCCCTAACGTAATACACGCCTACTATGTGCGATTGCGCTTTCAGCTGAATAAGGTGCGTAGTCGTGAGTTCTTCTGTTTCGAGACGTCCAGCCGTCCAGTAACGAATCGAGATCTGCGACCGAAATATTTCGAGGCATATTTATTGCATACATGTCAAACCAATTAAGTACAGCACTGCATCTCCATACGCGAAAAGATAAAACATTGACAAAATCACTTCGTTACCCTCGCCCACAAGCTCCAGTTATAGATCGCCAACACCTCTCTCATCTGTACACGATCTCATAACTTCATTATTACATGCGGCGCCGCACACCTTCTTGGAAATGGGCTTTATCATTAATTTTATCACTTCTTGGGAATTATATATATATATATCTATACAAGTGTACACATTGACCCACATAATTACGCATTCAACATGCCAAGTTGGATCAGCTGTTCACTGATAAGCAACTAGGTAGCCTCCAGCAATCATTAGCTTCATTTTTACATATTCGAAGCTTCTCACACAAGATGGAAAGGTGGTGAAATAAACCTTCGGAAATTTTGGCACTCAAGAGGCTGTAGAACGGGTTGGGAACCACGAAGTGTCCAAAGCTTTCTTCCTCCGTGAGAAAACGTTCAAATGCTCGTTCCATGTCCCAGCAGCTGTAATGACAATGTGGTCATGATATTTAGAATTGTATACTTATTTAAATAGCCAGGACACAAAACAAACGTCTATCTATAGAGAACAAACTAATGACAAAGAATGCCGTTTGTCGCACCCGGGACAAGAAATAAATGAAACTTTATATTAAAATATAGGGAGTCGAATTCTGTCTTTATTATCTTCCGTCTGTTCGAGGACCGCCAGCGACCATTTTCAAGAATAAGCCCTATTGTTATACTTTAAATATGCAGTTGTGCTTTAATCAAAGTTAGGCTAAGTGTATACCTTTCATTTCATTAAAACCGTAGTAGTTCGGGGATTTACTTCGTAGAGAATATCAGAAAGCATTTGTTTTCACTGCGAGAACGAGCCTGCCTCTAGTACGGTCAACCTGCAAACTAACAGCTATGGGCAGCAAACAATTGTAAGTTCGCTGAGCAAATAAAACTGAGTACGAGAAGTATACATACTCACCTGTCTTTTGTTGAAAAAAACTAACAAACAAACTTGTAGGTCTTGGCATTTGCGCTGTTCGTGCACCATTTGGATATGGCCACGTCAAATGCATCCCTCAATAGTCTCTGAAAGTTAGCACCAAAAATATCCATCGAGTTCGACAGGCGCGCGGAACGCCGGAGAGCGGAACGACGCTCGCACGACCACCGGGTAAACAAAACCATGCGACCGCGCGCAACGCTCAGCCGCACAGCAACACTGCCGTTACGAAGTTTAAAATTTGGGAGAGGGGAGCGGCGGCGCCGGCGAGGCGAGCGAGTTGACTGCTCATGCAACCTCCGCCCGGTTGGTTTAGAGTTTTGGTTTCAGAGCGAAAAAGAAACAGACAGAAATTATTATACAAAATAAATTACATTTTATTTTCATGGCGCGATGAAGACGTTTTGTTGAAATTACTGTTGGCAAACAAAGTTCCATATTTGTATTTTTATATTAATGAGAGCCCCCCACCACCGAAGCGCTGCTGCCGGTGGCGACGCTATTCACAGCGCCGCCGATGGTGGCGACGCTATTGTCAACGCCGCGAAACTCCGACTGTGACCGGGGGTTGTCTCCGAGCTTCGTCGTTTTTGCTAGCGGCGCACCGGCGGAGGCGGTTGATCTGACATACCGCGTTCGGCTTTGGCTAGCAGACGGCGTTCGTAAAATGGCGTCAGCTGTTGCTGGCTTCACGCGGCGGTACCGTGCGTGCTTCCATTCATTCGGCGTTCGTTGCCATGGTGACGGCGAGGAACGCAGACGAACTTCATGTTGCGGAAGAACGCTGCGGCGCAGCGATACCAGGTGCGTTCTAAGGCCTTCCCGCATGCTTTTCAATGGGCGGAAGGCGAACAAAAAGAGTTCCGAAATAAGGACTTAACGCAGAATACTGCATTTCTCCAGCGCCTCATAATTTAACGAGCCTTGCACGAAAAGCATGTTTTTAGACCGGAGTTTGGACATAGTTTTTTTACCACAACATGGGTCTAAAGTATCAATGTGCCCTCGTTTCGACCTGGATAGAGCATTGTAACGGCGTGCGGACGTGTATCACTAGCTTGTAATGGCTGATCGTAATTATCGAATTGGATTTAAATTTGGATTAAAGCTCATGACTTAGCACAACAATTTGTGGTAACGTGTTTCTAATAAGACGACGAAGTTATTTATGAAAAAAAATGCATATGCACTGTAATATTTTGCGTGCTCCATCATCATTGCCATCATTTTGGAGTGACACTAAGTTTTCCCGTGTAGCACCAACACACTTGGAGTGTGTTTCGACGGGTTGAAGTGTACTCGCTTGTAGTGACACTAAACTAGCCCGTCTGACAGAGGTATTAGTCCTCTGCGCTTTTTAAAACCACCTTCTAGATGTTCAACCAACTAGCCCACCAGTTAATTCTGATGCAATTTCCTCAGTAGTCTCGCAACGTGCATTCCTCACCACCAAGATCGCCGTTCTTTCCAGGGTTTAGGTGGGCACCTCTGCCAAACCAACTATACCACTCCAACCTACGGGTGAGCAGTGAACAGCGCGCACAAATATGGCAATAACGGTTATTTCTACTTGCTGGCTCCCTCGAGCTGGTTCCTCTGCGGTGTGAAACTAAGGGCTGTTTATACTCCGACGTTGAGCGCAGTGAACGCGGCGTAGCGCAGAATGCGTGCCTTTCATTGGCCGGCAGCCAGGAACTCCATATCTGCGACCAATCAGTATCTGCGCGCGCTGCGCTACGCCGCGCCCGTCGACGTTACGTTGCAGTATAAACGTACCTTAACACGGTGAACCGACGGCTCGTGGAACATAAAATACCGGCGTGGCCGCGATTGTCGTTACGGGCAAGCTACGTATAGGCCATTAGCGGACAGCGTTCAGATATTACTGCACGGCGAGATTGTCACGCGTTGACGAAACCAAGTGGCAAGGCTCGCAACTACAGTACCCGTGGCCGTGCATGAACTATTGACGTCACGAGCGCGATACGCATTGCAATTCTCGCTGGCCGACTTTGAAGCGACGGGTAGTGACCTCGCGCTCACGTCGTTTTGTTTCTGTACCCCCTTAAGAGTGAAATGAGTACGAAATGGACAACAAAAAAATAAAAAAATGAGACGTTTAGAACACCCTGTAACACCGAATTAGAGCGCAACGCTAGAGGAGGAGGAGGAGGAAGGGCACTGAGGGGCAGGTATACACCTCCTACCTCCTCCTCACCTCCTCATCCTCCCTGCTACTCCTTCTCCCCCATCCTCTTCCTCCTCCCCTCCTCCTCCTCCTCTCCTCCTTGTCCTCCCCTCATCCTTCAAGCTCCTCCCCCTCCCTCCTCCTCATCCCTCCTCCACCCCTCTTCCCTTCTCTCCTCCCTCCTCCTCCTTCTCACCCTCCTCCTCTACCCTCCTCCACACCCTTCTTTTCCTTTCCTCCCCCTTATTTTCCTCCCCTCCCCTCCTCCTCCTCCTGCTCCCTTCGTCCCCCTCCTCCTCCTCCCCTGCTCCTTCTCCCCGCGCTGTGCATTATGGGGAATGTCCCGTAATGCACAGCGCGGGACCCCTCATGACGTCATCTCGTGACGTCACGTGAGACGTCATGAGAATCCCGCGGGGTGCATTGTGGGACATTTATGTTATCCCCCTCCCTCCCTCCCCGCGCGGTGCATTATGTGAAATATACGATAATGCACCGCGCGGGACCCCTGTGACGTCACACGTGACGTCACAAGTGACATCGCAAGGGTCCCACGCAATGCATTATGGGAAATTTCCCATAATGTAACGCGCGGTTACGCCGACGGCGACGGCGACGCCGACGCTGCTCAAGCTGGAAACGGGCGCCTGAGAGCTGCGCTCTACAAAAATGAAAGACGGTTACAACCCCCAGTAATGCCGAATTAGAGCGCAGCTCTTGAGGAGGAGGAGGGAGGGCACGGAGGGGATGGTTTGCCCCTCCTCCTCATCCGTAGCCTCCTCCTCCCTCCTTCCTCATCTACTCCTCCCGTGCTCCTCGCCTCCTCCCCCTCGTCTCCTCTCTTCTTCTCCTCCTTTATCCTCCCCTCATCCTCCTCCCTCCTAACCTCCCCTTCCTTCTCCCCTTCGCCTTCCCCTCCACCTCCTTCCTCCTCCCTCCCGCGCGGGGAATTATGGGAAACGTCCCGTAATGCAAGGCTAGCGTCACCGCAGTGCATTTAGATACGTTTCCCATAATGCACCGCGCGAGTTACGCCGACGGCAACGACCACGCCGACGCGTTACGGTTACGCCGACGGAAACGCTGGCGCGTCACGCTGATGTGTCACGTCGACGCGTTACGCCGACGGCGACGCCGACAGCGCTCAAGCCGGAAACGGGCGCCAAAGAGCAGCGCTCTAAAAGTGAACTCTAGACCAATCGAAACATAACAATCATCTGTATATCATTCCAATATTTAAATACTTATAGCCCAATGTGCGAGGCTCCACAGCTCAGCACGCGCATGTTCGCCGCTTCGGAAAGCGAGCAATGCACTCTTCATACGCACGAACGCTGGAACTGGCACAGTCCACAAGCCCGTTTCTGGAATGGTCTTTACTAGGGTGCCTACATGTTCCGCCGCTCCGCTGTTTAGGGTGGCGACAACGTTTCGTGATACCTGCTGCCGACAAACCAGTGTTGCCTACACCTCGTTGCCATGGCAACCTCCGCTGTTTTCGTCGACCATTTCGTCACTCTCCTGGTCGTGTGCTCGGACTACGCCGCCTTGTCCTCGTTAGGGCTAGGGAGCGCTCACCGCTCTCGTTCCCGATGGCGAGGTTTTGGCGTTCAATGCCGGTCATGTTGGCGTTCCATTTTGTCGCGGGAACTCGCGTTTCGATCCGCGCAACGCATACTTCCCTGCTCGCAGCCAAAATATGAAACGCCCGAGTAAAGGGAAGCGACGAGCACGACGACCGCCATCCCGCTGAGCCTCGAGCTCTCTCTGCGGAGCGGAAACGGAGGTGGCCCTCCGCAGTGTTGCCGGTGTGTCGAGACTACGGGAACTCAGCGTTGTGTACGTTTAGCGAAATAAGAAGTGGGAAGAAATGGCGGTGGGAGAGGATCTGGGAAAGGAGTAACAAGGAGTTGGCGCCACCCTAAAGCGGAGCGGAAACATGTAGGCACACCCTAGTAGTCTTTTACTGAAGGGATAAAGTCCCTTGACTGGGGCTGCGGTTCCCACGGCGGCCACCCATCTTGACGAAGCTTAAAATGTGACCCCTAGATGGCGACACCGGTCCACGTGACCAGGAGGCTAGTTTGGCTCGTGGCACCCAGGGAGACTGAGCTCCCAGCTTGCTCTGCACATGCTAAGCAGAAAAAAGAGAATCAATGCATAATTGGAGTAAGGTTCAGACTAGGTTTCATCATCATCATCGTCAAATGTTTATTAAACCTTGAAGGCCCTTACGGGCATTACACAAGGTGGGGGAACTTGCTGAAAAAACATTATATAAAGTAACAAGCAAAAAGTGGGTTACATGCTAGAGAACAATGATATATATAAGCAACAAAAACAGGAAAAAAAAAAACGCTTTTACTACGAAACATCTTTAAGGAAAAACTGCCGATTAAACAGAAAAAAATGCGCAAATAAAACATTTCCGCAAAGCAGGAGTTTTCTTGGCTATTATACTCACGTTTTCACCTTAAGAACCGAGAAGTAAAACAAGTCCGGCCGGTGGCGGAGTGTTCTGGGTTTTCCACCGATGAAATGGCGCGATATCGCGTAAACTTCACCACTCTCCGTCGGCAGGTGGTGGGAGTCCGCAATGAGAGACCGAAACCAAAACAAATTTAGCTACTGCAGCATCCTCTAGTGGCAATAAGCCCCAGAACAATACCTCGTTAAATAGCGTTTGTTTCTGATTAAACATGCTTATGCTATGCACAATTTTCCATCGCTTCTTTCAATTGTTTTCAATAAACATATCTTTGTATATCTAATATTGTTTATACCGTCACGGCTCTCTAAAAACGCCATGACGAAAAAAATATCAATGCCTGCACCCAGTTTTGGCGTACTTTACCGTTTTTAACGGCAACCAGGGAGACGCTAAAGCAAAAAGATCGGCTGACATCATGGCCATCGCCGCCAAACTTGATGAAACTGGGATTGATCATGATCTGCTACCAGCCATGAACGGCGAGTTTGCATAGTTTATTCTGGCCCAATATACCTTTGTTTACGTTATTACGTTGACGTTCACATGTATATGTTGGGTAGGGCAATCAATTTCCTTGTGTGTGGCGAGGTGAATTTCAATTTTTATTCTTTGCAAAGGAGCTGTTGCAACGATATTCAGTTGGAATGTTTTTCACTTTACACGAGCTTACTGGCACTGGTGGGACTCAAGGATACTCGCACGCAACGCCACTGGCCAAGAAACTCCTTTGTTGCGGTGTAATTTCAAGGACAAAAACGATCATTTTCATTCAATCTCTCTTTTGCAAAATTTGATGACGTAACGTGGGGATCGCAGTACACCCCCAGTGACGATATTTGAATGCGGTTCATAGATTGGACCCGAGCATTGCGTGCACGGCGCTCGATTTGGGCTCGTGATAATTACTAGCTCGAGAAGCATTCGGGTAGTGGCCGGTGTCCAATCGCTGCCAACGACGACAATAGCCGAGCCATAACAATGTCTGGAACTCAGCGCGTGTCGTGTGTGCTTTGCCAACTCCAGCGCGTGGCTATGATCAACATTGGTGGCATATAATCGGCTCCAGATCACGTGGCCGCTTGTTCTGGCTGCGAGTTGAGGGGGTGGATGCTTGCTCGTTTTCTTTAATTTTGTTTCTGGGACTTCTATTGCGTGAGCAATACGGC
>JAZHYW010024027.1:0-35569 GCA_037355805.1 Ixodes ricinus
TGTTCCACTGCAGCTGCTTCTTTGCTTGAATGCAACGTTTCAAAGTTTTGTGGTAATATTAGTATAAAATTGGTGTGTATTGATTTCTCAATAATTAGCAGAGCTGGCTGCGCAATCAGCCGCCTCATTTTCAGGAATGCCGACGTGGTTTGGAACCCAACATCGGCATATGTCAAGATTTGTTTTGCAGCCAAGATATGCTAGTGTTTTAACCCAGAAACCAGTGGGTTTGTTAGGCGGTTCATTGATGTGACTTTCTTTAGACCACTTACAGAGTCGGTGTAGATTACAGCGTGAGAACGCCTTTTTTAATAAAGTAATCAACTGCCTGTGGCAAACTATAAAGCTCTCTTGTTATTATAGTGACTGTCAAATTTATACTTTTTATCTGATTTACCGGTGTTCCCAGCAAAGCACAGCCTACTACCGAGTTTTATTTTTTGTCCCGTCTGTATAAAAACTCGCATACTCGTGATACATGGTTTTAAGATAAACTAATTCCTGCCTTTTTACTTCCTTTGGTACATCCATTTTATTATACTTGGCGAGTGCAAGGTCGCAATGTGTGTGGCAGTTCTTCCATGTGGCTATGATTCCAATGCCCATGTGGTGGGCACTGGAATAGTAGACGCTTTGCGTCCTTACCAACAGATTGCGCTGCACTATTATTCCTCATAGAAACAGGGGGCACTATGGAAGATTTGTTTTGAAATCTGCGCTGAAACTTGACATCCTCAATACTATCTCGAACGGTGTGTTCGGCGAGGGAGCGAACTCTGATGGAACACCTGAAACCCAAGGCAGATCTTCTATACTCCATGGACAGTTCATTCGCTTCTGCCTAAAGGCTCAGCACCCGGGAGGTGCGAAATACGCCAGCACCTAATCGCACTTCTTGATAATGAATGGGATCTAACATCTTGAGAACTGTTGCTCGAGCAGAGTTATAGACAATACGACCTTAATCAAGTTGAGCAGGCCGCGAAACGTCGGGCAATCTAAACCAGTTGGTTAGAGTACTTCCAGTTTCTTTTCATCATATTCACCTAGCTAGGCAGATTTTGCCGAAATGTTTACTTTTGAATATTCAAGCTGAGAACGAATAACAGAGCGACAGATCCGCAACACGCACGGTCGGTCAGAGCTTGATGACACACGTGACTATACCTTAAGCATGTTAAGAGATTTAAGGCACTTAAGTTTTATGCTCCTAGTGTGTGGAATGAAAGTCAATTCGGAATCAAACAGAAGGTCCAGAAGCTTGTGTTTATTTTTTACAACAATAGAAGAACCATATATTTTCAAAGACGGTTGCTAAAGAATACCACGGCGACGAGAAAAGCAGGCGCAAGCAGTTTTTAGGAAGACAATTTAAATACCATTTGCATTGGCCCATCTGACCAAGTTATTAACCGCTAGTCATACCCAACGTTCAAAAATTGAGGATTTACAGGATGAAACCGAGATATGTAGATCATCAACATATAAAAAAATATTGCACTGAAGTGGGAATTAAGCGGCAAAATGAAATTAAAGTTGACGATAAAGAGAGTGAAAATCAGTACACACCCCCTGAGGGACTCCATTTTCCTTTAAAACCTCCTTACATGGAGATTTTCTCAGCCTAGTATGGAATGTATGATGCTCCGGATAACTCTGATGATTATGAGTTTATTGGCGCAGCAGCAATGAGGCCGGATAACTCTGTATAGCACTCAACATTCTTCATCGGAAACCAAGATCAAATCAATCTTGCAGTATGCCGTAGCGCCGGGCCTTGTCGTAGGTCTTCTCTAAATAAAAAAAATATGTATAGACACTGTTGCCGGTTGCCAAACGCGTCACGTTCAAAAGTCTCAAAGCGGACGAGATGATCCACAATGAACCGTGCTTAACGAACGCCACATTGGAACTTATAAAGGCAGTTGTTTCGTTCTAGAAAAAAATACAAAAAACATGAGTCTCTTGTTATTCATTCTCTCTAATGTCTTGGAAAGACAGCTAGATAGAGCTATATCTCTCAATCTACATGCACAAGGGAGAACTTTGCCGTGCTTCAACACTGGCACAACGACAGCCAACGGTCTTCCAGGAGGATGGAAACTGGCTCTCAAGCCAAAGTCTATTAGAGAGGTACCAAATCAGAGCCATTGCGGACGTATGAACATGTTCGAGCATTTTATAATGAATACCATCTGGTCCAGGGGCAGTTTGTTTGGAACAAAGAAGTGCAATTTGAAGTTAGTGTAACGGAACTAGAGTAATACAGTGTTCGTGCATGCCACCTGTTATGATAATACTTTTTTCAGCATTTATGTTGTGTCGGTTAAACGTTTGAGCGTAATGTTGGGCATTGGATACATACTCGAAGTGCTCACCGAGTATGGTGGCCTGTTCCTCAAGATTTGCTCGACACACTTTATTTTGACTCGTGACTGGGACAGTTAATGCCCGGTATGAACCGTCAATTTTATGTGCGCGATCCCATACGTCCTTCGCAGATACAGTGCTGTCAATTGAAAAAGAGCACCTTTTGGAGCCTTATCGATTCGCTTGCCTGAGAATAGACCTCGCCTGGACCCTCTTTATACTTAATTCAATACGATTGTGTGTTTTAAAGTAGCGCCTAAATATACCATGTGCAAGAATTGTTTTTTAAGGACGAAATTTTTTGTTTTTTAAGGGCTTAGGTATCTTCCTTGAATGCGAGGACCTCGTGGGGATGGAGAGAATGGCAGCCTGTAAAATGTGCGCAGTGATATGTTCAGTGGCTTTGTCGATATCGAGATCATCAATTGATGTGCATGCCAAAAGAAATAATTCTTTGGAGGTAGCCCAGTTGCCGTTTTCAAATTTTTAACAAGGAGAACGCGTTGAAAGTGTCCTGGGAAGATGGTTAATTTCGAAAATGATGAGAATGTGGTCACTTCTCTGATGATTCGGAATGACCTTCCATAAAAGCAATGGAAATACTGATGGTGACAAATGAATAGGAGAATGGAAGCAAGCGTGAATTGCTGAGCTACAATATATAAATTCATTTCTGTTAAGCAGGCATAATCCGCTAGAAACCAAAACACGTTCGACAAGGGACCTCTAGAATCCCGTCTGTCACTACGCCAGAGGAGTTTGTGTGTGTTAAAATGTCTCTAGAAGTAAAAAAGGGAAAGATATTTGATAAGGAGCTCTCCTAGCTCCTTCATATGCAACTGATAAGTGGGAGGTAACATAAAGAGAAGAGGCTGTAATTATACGATCTAACAAAATGCGTGTGACCACTGCATTCAGTGAAGTCTGCGGGGCGAATTTGTTACAATACATTGAACGTTGAACAACCACCGCAACACCTCCAGCTACGTCAGCTGCATGTGTCCGGTCCCTGCGAAGCACCTGGAAGTGTTTTGAAACATTAGTGCGGGTGGTCTTTAGGTGCGCTTCCTGAAAGAAAAATGCGATGGGCCGGCGATCATCAAAAACACAGCTCCCATCGTCGTAGCTAGGCAGGAGGACTCTGTAGTTTAACTCAATGAAGAAAACGTTTTGCCTCTCATAGAGAGAACGGTTCAGTAAATTAGTTGTACATAAGAGAAGTAAAATGTAGTGTATGTGTCGTTTGGGTGCCAGAATCCATGGGATAGTTTTCTTCTTTGCAGTGCCCTTAGGCCATCCTGCAGCCTTGCAAGAGACCGAGCGGACAGACCCTGATCCTGAGAGGAAGGTCCTCACCAGAGAGTGGGATGCTCTCGTCCATTTTCTCATCCAATGAGACCTTGCGTCCTTTGCGCGGCAGAGGTGGATCTGACTGTCCAGGCTTTAAAGAGCAGCCAGAGGCACGAAAAGGCAGCCCCCGACCCCGGCCAGAAGTGCCAGCTGGTGCCGGTGACGACACGTCTGGCTCCTTGGAGGGTGCTCCCCAGTACCTTCCTTAAAAGGCACAACCTCATTGGAGCATGAAGGCGTTGGGCTGCCAACCGTTGGGAATGTTCAGAAGAGGAACCTTGAGGAGAAGACATGCCTTCCAGGAGAAGACATGTCTTCCAAGAATATCTGCATCTCCCCGGTTGCCATAGACAGATGAGGTCACCTTCGCACTGCCTGTGCATATGAACCCCTTGCCTTGAAAGGCAAGCCTTTCTCTAGCTTCTTGGTAGCTTAGATTGTAATTGGCCTAAACGTTATTTCTTTTTCTTCCTTCTATTTCGAACATGTGCGTGAAAACGCGGAGTGTGATTCGCCAGTTTATGCGATTATGGTCATTTTCACATCTGTCAGCGACACTCTCAGTGGCACCACATTTTGCGCAGGTTATCGGTCACAGCAGTTTTGGCAACCATGCTCGATATGTTGGCAACCGAAAAAACGCGGACGATTTTGACCGAAAGGACGGACTCTGCTGTTTAGATACTCTTCCCAGTTGAAAAATCTGCCAGACCGGTTTGTTGTGTCCTTGTGTTTTCTGGTGTAAACATCAGACCCGCCTGGTGTGTTCTGGTGCGCACATCAAACTAGACTAACGTGTTCTGGTGTACCTATCAGAACACGTTCGGCTGATTTTGTGTGCCCATCACGCCATCCTAGTGTGGTCCGATGAGCACACCAAACCACACTAGAATGGCATGATGTGCACACTATGCCACACCAGAACAGTCTAATGTGCAGATCCTGGCACACTAAACTGGCCTGATATGAACACCAGGGTGCACCTGGTGTGCATATGTTAAGCATATATGTCTGGTGTTGAATGAAAACATGTTTTATTGTAAAATTAAATAAGGTGTATAGAACTTAAAACACCACACTAAATTTTATAGGGTGCTCCCTAATGAAAAATACACCAGACAATCCTGGTGTGACATCAGATAATCCTGCTGTGACTCCAGAATATGTATTGTGCCCACCAGCAATGCTAGTGTATCGAGAAAACCGGCCTGGTGTGCCCACCAGAAATGCTGGTGTATCGAGCACACCAGCCTGGTGTGCCCACCAGAAATGCTGGTGTGTCTAGCACACCAGTCTAGTGTGTCCACCAGCAATGCTGGTGTATCTAGCACACTAGCCTGGTGTGCCCACCAGCAATGCTGGTGTATTGAGAACACCAGCCCTGGTGTGCCCACCAGAAATGCTGGTGTACCCGCACACCACCCTGATGGGTAAACCAAGAGAGTCTGGTGTCACATCACAAGGGCTCATGTGTCCACCAGGCAGCCTGGTGTGCACACCATGCAGTGTGAAGTGACACCAGAGTTGCGTTTTTTTTACTTTTCCCCCGGTCGGCGAGCGTGTTTTCTATTAGTTGTGTGCCGCCCCATCCCCCGACGTGGTGCGTTGTTTCGTCCTGCCTTGATGGTCGCCGGAGACCCCGCGGCGGGCTCCTTTGTGCTCAAGCAGTGTCCCCCTCTACCCTGCACTTTCCTGGGCGGCCTTGAGCAGCTTGGGGTGCTCGCCGGCTCGCCTCTTTGAGGGTTTCTCTTCCCCTTCCGCCGATATTCTTGTTTAAGTTTGAGAAAATAAAGGAGTCTTCTTTGTGAGTCGAAGACAGAAAGATGTGTGTTGGTGCACTTTCCTGACTTCAGACGATCTTGGTTTTGTAGCAAAAAACAAAGAAAGCTAGTAATTATTACAGTTTTTGGTGCCGAAAACCGGGAATGAACGGCCAGATCATGCCTACTACGAGCTAAGAGTGCGTCGACCGCCTGAAGCGAAAGAGGATTTCCCAGCGAGCCGCCACAACATAGATCATGAACGAGATTGGGGTCCTGCTGGCCACGCATCCAACCGACATCGGTGAGCTCGAAGAAACATTTGATATTCTTCTACTTAAGGAGGCTTCCCTGAAAGAGCTGGACAAGGAAAGAGAGTCATCTGTCGAATATGATGCCTAAGAAGAGGAGATTTCTGGCGCGGAGGGGTACGCGGAACGGATCAGCGTAACTAAGACACGAGTCAACCGCAAGCTGAAAGGCCAAGAATTGTGGAACGACAGGCAGTCCGGTTCTTCGACGCAGGGCACCAAAAACTGCCGTAAGTACTAGCTTTTTTGTTGTTTAGCTACATGACCATGTCTAACTATATTTAGCTCGACGGAGGTCACGAATGTGCACCAACACATATCTTTTCGGCTTCGAATCACAGAGAAGACTCTTTTATTTTCTCAAACTTCAAAGAGAATACTGCCAGAAAGGGAAAGGGAAACCTCCAAAAAAGCGAGCGCGGCCGAAGCTCCTCAAGGCCGCCTGGGAAAATGCTGTGCACGAGGGGGAACCTTCATGAGCACAAAAGACCCCGCCGCGGAGTTCCCGGGGACCACCAAGACGGGAGGAAACAAGGCGCCACGTCGACGGAAGGGGCATCACACAAACTAATCAAAAACACGCTCGCGGACGGGAGGAAAAGTTAACAAAAACACAACACTGATGTCACATCCAACTGCGTCGTGTGCAAACTAGGCTGCTTGGTGGGCACATGAGCCCGTGTGGTGTGACACCAGACTCTTTTGGAGTTCCACCAGGCTGGTGTGTGGGCACACCAGCATTTCTGCTGGGCACGCCAGGCTGGTATGCTCGATACACTAGCATTGCTGCTGGGCACACCAGGCTGGTGTGCTCGATACACCAGCATTGCTGGCGTGCACACCAGATCTTCTGGTGTCATACTAGGATTTTCTGATGGCACACCAGGATTGCCTGGTGTAATTTTTATTAGGGAGGTGACTTTTGATTATTTCTTTACGTATAAAGAACTGGACAGGCGGGCATTCCACCTTCGGTTTCGTTATAGCTTGGAAGTTCTGTTGTTAGGCCCTTCGTTTGCAAGTAATTTTTGTCACCGTCACTCACTTCACTATGACTAGATCCCGCATCGGACACTGTTCCACTTTCCAGAATCAAAACCACACAGGGACGATCGCAACTCCGTGTCTAGTAAAAAGATCCCGATGGAAAGTCCATCGGGCAGCAGTAGAATACGACACCTAAAAGAAAAGAGCACCGCAAGATATTCTATGAGTAAACAGGTCAACATAGGGATGTACTAAACCACACCTAACAGGAGCATTCTCCCGAAAATTAGAACTTAATCCTCGTGCATATGTATGTACAATTCAGAGTAAACGCCCGCCTTCAAACTATCGTCCAATCTATTTACCTGGCCGGTCGAAGTGCGTAGCACGGCGTGGACGAGAACGACGCCGAAGAAGTACTTGGAGAACCCCTGGCGGCGACAATCGGAGACCACGAAAGCGAAACCAAAACATGTATCTCTTAAAACACGTTGAACACTTCGCCTGAGTAGTGCTTTGGGTCCCAAAAAACTAATAATATATTGAATGTATCCTGGACTTTACACTGTGCCTTAAAGGATTTAAAGTTAAAAATGAATTGAAAGACGTTCTGTCGCTAGAAGTGGTGGGAATCATCGTCGGCGGCTGTGTACACCGGGAAACGGCCGCCAGGTTGGGATGTCATCGATGGCGTGCAGAGAATTCGTGGCATAGTTTTAGCAGAGATTCAAGACCATTATTTTGTACTTTACTTCTTTAGAGTGCTGCATGTTGCGGGGATAATTACTCAATTTAGCCCGCCAGCTCGTTAGAGTACGAAGGATAGATAACAAACGTTCAGGAAAGCTATTCACGGGGAAACTAAGAATATTTATTTGTCTTTTTGTTTGCTTCATTGCAATTCGAGATTTCGCATTATTAGATCTGCTGACACACTCGTAGCTAGATGTTCAGTAAACGATACGAGCCTGAATGTATATGTGAGGAATCGAGTGTAACATGTACATGAATTAAGAAAGACGAGACCGTTTGAAGTAGAATACAGCGTTATATTAGAAAACAATATGCCAAGATGAAAACACACTAATTAAATTTACACACAAAAAACTACGAATGTATGACTTTGGGGAAATAGTTACTGGAACGCACGTTCGACAGATTGTTCTCGCAATGTCGGCACACTGCTTCTATGCCGCTCACTAAGGGCAGCCGGAAAGTTCGCTGTAACAACTTAACGCTTTCTTGTTTCGTGGCGCTGGGTCTTGGGAGGTGTTGTGCGCTGGAGCGGCGACAAAGCACGTACCGGAAAGTCCAGGGTTCAGCCTGAAGCCGGTGGGTCGGAGGCGGCGTTGGCACGGCGTCGGCGTCTGGGGTGGCGTGTTAGAATAGACGGGGCGGCTGTGCCGCTGTGGTCTTGACGTGTGCTCCGCAAAACGTGCACCTGCCTTCAACTCGGGTGAAGGCCTTGCGGGAGCCGGAGGTCAGGCCAGGTGGAAGCCTTGAAGAACCCGGGTCTGGACGCCCGGCGGTTCCCTTCCACACGCTGGTCTGCCCGCTCAAACACACTCCATTTTCTGTTCTCCGCCTTCCTTTTCTTTTTCTTTCTTGATGCAGGGCGCGTGGCACGCGCCACGAAGATGACGCGCGCGCACACACAGTTCGTCGCGTGCACAACGCGGCACGAAGATGACCCGGCACGCGCACATACACACCGTCGAAATCCGCGCACGTTACAGTATAGCTTTACAGAAGAATCATTTCCGGGCGGCTATCGGTTCGAAAGTGTTTGTTACCCAGCATAGCCAGCCGGCAGGCATATTCTGGAGTTGTCATTTCGACACCAGTTTGAGCTGTCTTCACCACTTGTGGGGTCGCTCTATAATAATCGCTGCCCGATGGCGATGTCCTTCTCTCGTCTCCCAGGGAGTGACAAAACACAACGAGATGAGAGCAATTTGGTTTACTATACTTCCCAGTTTTCCGTTTTCAAGAGCCGGCACTCCGGACCCGCCGACCCTGGTTGTCGCCCGTCGTTCAAAGCTCGCAGTCGGGGCCGTGTCCAGCCCGTTGAATCGTCCTTCCCACGCCAGCACTGCGTTGGCAAGCTGTTCCGGGCTATCACTAGGGGTCCAGACTACACTGAACTGGATGTTTGCTTATGCCTTTCGCTTTGTTTATTTATGTAAATATACGTACATACGGTGGAATTGCGTAACCGTTTCGTCCTCTTTCTCTGATTTCGGGGTACATCTCGGTTGAATGTGACAAAGTGGCGAGCCTCTCAGGATTTTTTTCATCAAATTTTGGTTTTGGTCACGTCGACCAGGACACCTAGGAATCTGTGAAACCGGACGTAATAGTATGGAAAAGTTAGGTTATGTAAGGGACGAATTAAAGAAATTGGTTGATGATGAAAAGGCTAGTGCACGAGAAGAGAGAGCAAGGCCAAGACAGGGACTGGAGTTGGAAGGAGCACTGTTGGAAAAAGAACGAGAAGTTCTACAACTGAGACTAGCGGTACAGAAAGGAGCGGAATCTGGTCGCGAGGGTATCCGAGGCAGTGGGGAAGAGGCGACGCCGGGTCAAGGACACCAATTTAGTCTTCACAAGTTGGTTCACCAATTTAATGAAGACAGAGACGATTTAGATGCCTATTTACAGCGTTTCGAACGCACCGCGACATGTCTCGCCTGGCCCCAGCAGAAGTGGGCCACGACGTTGGGTCTTTGTTTGTCAGGGGAAGCACTGACGGTAGTTGGCCCCCTTACCCCAGCAGACGTACTAGATTACGCGAAAGTCAAGCTTGCACTCATGCAAAGATCCAGGGACACCATAGAAGGCTACAGGGCAAGGTTTGACGAAGCTAAATTGGAAAACGAAAAAAGGAGGAGGCAGTTCACCGCCCGCCTTGCAGGGTATTTCGGCAGGTCGATTGAGATCGCTGGAGTGAATCGGACATTCGAGGCCCTCCGAGACAAAGTACATTAGTGGAGCAGTTCTTATTCAGTTGCTCTAGCAGTTTTCCGGTACTTCTACGAGAACGAGACTGCAAAACGTTAGATGATGTAGCATCCAAAGAGGATTTATATCTAGAGGCCCAGTTGCAAACAAGGGCGAGCAGGCCGAAGATGGAGGACTGCACCAAGAAGTTCAGTGCTGGAGAGACAGACAAAGCAACAAGCGGCGCAAGCAGGAAACCCATCCGGTGCTTCCTCTGCAATAAGGTTGGCCCCAAGGCAGAAAATTGCAAGAACCGGCCGCCTACGTTCAAAAAGCTGACGTGCTAGAACTGTGGAAGACCCGGACATCGAGCCGAGAATTGTGGGACGATACAAAACGATCGACCTCAAGCGTCCTGCATATTAGCGGAGAAAAACGACGTCAGTGCTGCCGAGTTTTATGAAGCTTGTGTCATGCTTCAGAACGGCGCCGAGATCCCAGTGACCAGCGCGGCCGTAGGACGAGCTCCAAAGTTTCTGGTGAAAAACATGCCGGTAGTGGAGGGACGGCTAGGTGACCACCAAATAACGGTTTTGATGGACGCCGGATGTAACACGGTCGTTGTACGAAATGAGATTGTTCACCCTAAGGAATTCACCAGGAAGTCAAGTCCAGTCTATATGTTGGATAGAGCAGTGAGGTATGTGCCCGAAGCGGAGATCTGGATGAGGACACCACACTTCACCGGAAGGCTAATGGCGAAGTGTGTTAGTAACCCGCTGTACGATCATGTGCTCGGTAACGTGCCAATGGTGCGAGGCGTTAATGATCCGGACCCGAAGTGGATCAAAATGGAGGAGCCGAGTCCAGCTGGAACATTGGACATGCAGACGTCCATAAAACAAAACCAGGAGACGAGCCAAGAAAAAGCGCAGAACGAGCTCGCCAAAGCTCTTCCCAATCATTGACGGAGAACACCCCCATCTCGGAAGAACGCGAGGACGAGCCCATGCTCATCGCGAACGCGATAGAGAAAGAACAAATATCAATCCAGAGAACCGCGAGTTGAACTGAGGGTACCGCAGGTTTCGCCACTGGAAGCGACAGCCGAAGAGATGCTCAAGGAGCAAGAAAAAAACAAGAGCCTCGAGAAATATTTCTACAACATCGTAAAGTCTTTTCTAAGCATGGACTAAGAACCAAGCGAAAGTTATGTATAAGAAACAAGTTCTTGTATAGGAGTGCCGTCTACAGCTCCGGAAGAAAAACGAATCAGCTGGTGCTTCCTGAGAAGTTCAGACGAACCGTGGTAGCCCTGGCACACGGTAGCATAATGCCGGGTCACCAGGGGATAAGCAACACGATAGGGCTGGTCGCAGAAGAGTTATCCTGGCCCGGAATGCAGAGTAAGACACGAAAATACGTGCGATCTTGCGACGTTTGCCAGCGCACCGTGCCCAAAGGAAGAGTGGTTACGGCACCCTTGCGGACCATGCCAACCATAGCGACGCTGTTTCAAAGGATTGCCATAGACATCATTGGCCTCGTTATGCCGAAGTCGGATTGGGGAAAGAGATACATCCTGACCATGGTGGACGTAGCCACTCGCTACCAGGACGCAGTAGCTTTGCAAAGCACTCGTACGACAGAGATAGCGGAGGCGTTGATAGATATGTTCGCACAATATGGCGTACCGGAAAAGGTCCTCAAGGATAGAAGATCAAATTGTATGTCGGACCTTATGAAGAAGGTGGGCCGTCTGTTGTCAATGAGACACAACCTAACGACATTCTATCATCCTATGTGCAACGGCCTTGTGGAAAGATGAAATGACACATTAAAACAAATGCTTAAACGAATGTGCCAGGAGAGACTTAAAGACTGGGACCGGTACCTACCCGCTCTACTTTTTGCGTACCGAGAAGTACCACAGTCCAGCCTAATATTCTCTCCATTTGAACTCTTGGGTGGAAGACGAGTGCGGGGACCGTTAGCCATCCTAAGAAAAGTCTGGTCCAACGAAGCAATGAAGAAAGAAACAAAGACTTCGTATGGATACGTTTTAGAGTTAATGGAGAAGCTCGAAGAAACATGTGAGTTGGCCCATCGCTGTCTGGAGGTAGCGGAAGAAAACTACAAAAAACATTATGACCACAGACAGGTGAAGCGTGAAATGAAGGCTGGAGATAGGGCGCTAATACTTCTTCCAAGTTATAGCAACAAGATGCTTATGCAGTGGAAGGGCCCGTTTGACGTCATTGACAGAAAAAACGAAGTAGATTATGAGCTTCACATTGGAGGAAGGAGCAAAGTATTCCATGTGAACATGCTTCAGAAGTACGAGGAGAGGGAAGAGAATGAACAAGTCGCCTTAAGCTGTGGGTTGGCCGTAAAAGTCGATGAGGATAGTGACTTTACCACCGAAAGAGGCGAGGACGAAGTTACAATGTTCTCTCTGACAAAACAGCAAGACAAACAAGACGTGGTAGTCCATACCGATTTAGACAGGGAGAAAAGACAACAAGTGTTTGACTTGATCGGTGACTACAAAGAGATCGTTTCAGATCTACCTGGAAACACAAACTTGATGACGTGCGACCTCAAGTTAACCACCCAAACGCCGGTACAAACGAGTGGGCGAGGCAGCTTTTCAACCATGCGGACGTCATCTAATCATGTCGTTTTCATACTGCAGATATTTCGCTTTATTCACGCTGTCAGTGAACTACAACGGCCCGCCTGAATTACAGTGAGGCAAGCAACACCAGCAAACCCAGATTTTGTCCGGCAGTAAAGTCGGTGGACGGAACGTCCACCTTACTAACAATTTCTTCTGGTTTCGCCTACGTTTCTTCGTGCCACCGGATCGACATGGTCATCATCGGGATCTTCACGAACCGCCCCCCTGCTTCGCGCGGAATACGTCAGTGGGCGAGGCAGCTTTCCATCCATGTGGACGTCGTCTAATTTTGTCGTTTTCGTACTACAAATCTTCTCCTTATTCACGTTGACTGTGAACTACACCGGCCCGCCTGGATTACAGGGAGGCAGGCAAAAGCAGTTAATGCAGGTTGTGTCCGCTAGTGAAGTCGGTGGACATTCCGTGCCTCACCAAGAATTTCTTCTGATTTCGCCTACGTTTCATCGCGCCACCGAATGGACATCGTCATCATCAAGATCTTCACGAACCGCCCCCTGCATCGTGGAAAAGTCTTCAGTGGGCGAGGCAGCTTTCCAACCATGTGGACGTCGTCTAATCTCGTAGTTTTCATACTACAGATCTTCGCCTTGTTCACCCTGTCAGTGAACTACACCAGCCCGCCTGGATCACAGGGAGGCAAGCAACACCAGCAAACGCAGATTGTGTCCTCCAGTGAAGTCGGTAGACATTCCGTGCCCCACCAAGAATTTCTTCTGGATTCGCCTAACGTTTCATCGCGCCACCGGATGGACATCGTCATCATCGGAATATTCACGAACCGCCCCCTGTTCTGGTGCCTGGTACGCGTCTTCGACTGGTGTGTTTAGCGCGCCCAAAAAATTGGTCCCTTGATTTCCGCCTGATGACGTCAATGAAGTGTCATGCTGTCGCTAGTTGCGATCCTGGCGGCGTCCCGAAAGTTGTGATCTATATCACAGAAGCCTGTATTGCTGTAGGTCGCTCTCGTCGAAACCTCGGCCGCAGGCGTCCATCGAGACCGAGCTGAATACGACAACAGCGCCATTCTTTATCATTTGTCTGTACTGTGGTCACCTTGAGCTTTTAGAAAACATGTTTTTGCGTAAACACAAACGGAAAAGACTCTTTTTGGATAAAATCTATCGGAGTTTAGTACAAAATGAACGCGCGTGATGTTCTTAAAATTTTAAGGCAAGGTTTTGCGGCCTAATTACTATTCCTTATATACAACCTTGCCTCAGTGGTGTTCTCAGGTAGCGCGTCCCGACCCAGGTGCATTTTAACTTCAGTCGTAAGACGCGGCACGTCCGCTGGGGCTACGGAGGTGGCACCCCTGTACCCTCTTTTCCTGTCACTGGTTCGGCACGAAAGTGGCCGATTAAAGCCAAAATAGAAGTAACGTGTGGTTCCTTGAGTGGCCGCTGCGGGAGAATTACCGGCGTTGAGTTCGCTATTAGCTCGATTCGCGAGGAGAGATCGGGGCTACTTTTTGAGAGCAATCTCTATGGCGGTTTGCCAGCTGAGTGGTTTAGTAACGTTGGTCGCTCTCCACTATAACAGTACACGGAAGCTACTGCAGCCGAAAGTTGAGACGCCGTGACGACAGCGACACTTCCGTTCGCTTGTGCATTCCGCCAGCATTTCGACGGCCAACCGCCAGGATCGCGACAGTCAACAGCATGACACTCCGGCTTGTGTGACGTCATTCGGTGCCACTTCGGGACCACTTTTGATATATGGGTAGAATCGGAAGCTAAACCCACCAGCCGGAGACGCGTTCCAGGCACCATGCCCCTGCTTCGCGCTGAATTCTTCAGTGGGCGAGGCAGCCTTCCAACCATGCGGACGTCGTCTAATCTTGTCGTTTTCATACTGCAGATCTTCCCCTTGTTCACGTTGTCAGTGAACTACACCAGCCCGCTTGGAATACAGGAAGGCAAGCAACACCAGCAAACGCAGATTGTGTCCGCCAGTAAAGTCGGTATTCATTCCATGCCTCACCAAGAATTGCTGCTGGTTTCGCCTACATTTCATCGCGCCACTGGATCCACATCGTCATCATCGGAATCTTCAGGAACCGCTCCCCTGCTTCGCGCGGAATTTTTCAGTGGGCGAGGCAGCTTTCCAACCATGCGGACGTCGTCTAATCTTGTCGTTTTCATACTACATACATTCGCCTTGTTCAAGTTGTCAGTGAACTACACCGGCCCACCTGGATTAAAGGGAGGCAAGCAAAACTAGCAAACGCAGATTGTGTCCGCCAGTAAAGTCGGTGGACATTCCATGCCTCACCAAGAATTTCTCCTGGTTTCACCTACATTTCATCGCGCCACCGGATCAACAGCATCATCGTCGGGATCTTTTAAAAACCGCGCCCCCTGCTTCGCGCGGAATCCATCAGTGGGCGAGGCAGCTTTCCAACTTTGCGGATCTCGTCTATTCTTGTCGTTTTCATACTGCATATCTTCGCCTTGTTCACGCTGTTAGTGAACTACACCGGCCCACCTGCATTACAGGGAGGCAAACAAAACTAGCAAACACAAATTCTGTCCGCCAGTAAAGTCGGTGGACATTCCGTGCCTCACCAAGAATTTCTTCTGGTTTTGCCTACATTTCATCGAGCCACCGGATTAACATCGTCATCATCGGGATCTTCAAAAACCGCCCGCCTGCTTCGTGCGGAATTCATCAGTGGGCCAGGCAGCTTTCCAACTTTGCGGATCTCGTCTAATCTTGTCGTTTTAATACTGCAGATCTTCGCCTTGTTCACGCTGTCAGTGAACTACTCCGGCCAACCTGGATTACAGGGAGGCAAGCAAAACTAGCAAACGCAAATTGTGTCCGCCAGTAAAGTCGGTGGACATTCCGTGCCTCACCAAGAATTTCTTCTGGTTTCGCCTACATTTCATCGCGCCACCGGATCAACATCGTCATCATCGGGATCTTCAAAAACCGCCCCCTGCTTCGCGCGGAATTCATCAGTGGGCGAGGCAGCTTTCCAACTTTGCGGATCTCGTCTAATCTTGTCGTTTTCATACTGCAGATCTTCGCCTTGTTCACGCTGTCAGTGAACTACACCGGCCCACCTGGATTACAGGGAGGCAAGCAAAACTAGCAAACGCAGATTGTGTCCGCCAGTAAAGTCGGTGGACATTCCGTGCCTCACCAAGAATTTCTTCTGGTTTCGCCTACATTTCATCGCGCCACCGGATCAACATCGTCATCATCGGGATCTTCAAAAACCGCCCCCTGCTTCGTGCGGAATTCATCAGTGGGCGAGGCAGCTTTCCAACTTTGCGGATCTCGTCTAATCTTGTCGTTTTCATACTGCAGATCTTCGCCTTGTTCACGCTGTCAGTGAACTACACCGGCCCACCTGGATTACAGGGAGGCAAGCAAAACTAGCAAACGCAGATTGTGTCCGCCAGTAAAGTCGGTGGACATTCCGTGCCTCACCAAGAATTTCTTCTGGTTTCGCCTACATTTCATCGCGCCACCGGATCAACATCGTCATCATCGGGATCTTCAAAAACCGCCCCCTGCTTCGCGCGGAATTCATCAGTGGGCGAGGCAGCTTTCCAACTTTGCGGATCTCGTCTAACCTCGTCGTTTTCATACTGCAGATCTTCGTATTTGTTCACGCTGTCAGTGAACTACACCGGCCCACCTGGATTACAGGGAGGCAAGCAAAACTAGCAAACGCAGATTGTGTCCGCCAGTAAAGTCGGTGGACATTCCGTGCCTCACCAAGAATTTCTTCTGGTTTCGCCTACATTTCATCGCGCCACCGGATCAACATCGTCATCATCGGGATCTTCAAAAACCGCCCCCTGCTTCGCGCGGAATTCATCAGTGGGCGAGGCAGCTTTCCAACTTTGCGGATCTCGTCTAATCTCGTCGTTTTCATACTGCAGATCTTCGCCTTGTTCACGCTGTCAGTGAACTACACCGGCCCACCTGGATTACAGGGAGGCAAGCAAAACTAGCAAACGCAGATTGTGTCCGCCAGTAAAGTCGGTGGACATTCCGTGCCTCACCAAGAATTTCTTCTGGTTTCGCCTACATTTCATCGCGCCACCGGATCAACATCGTCATCATCGGGATCTTCAAAAACCGCCCCCTGCTTCGCGCGGAATTCATCAGTGGGCGAGGCAGCTTTCCAACTTTGCGGATCTCGTCTAATCTCGTCGTTTTCATACTGCAGATCTTCGCCTTGTTCACGCTGTCAGTGAACTACACCGGCCCACCTGGATTACAGGGAGGCAAGCAAAACTAGCAAACGCAGATTGTGTCCGCCAGTAAAGTCGGTGGACATTCCGTGCCTCACCAAGAATTTCTTCTGGTTTCGCCTACATTTCATCGCGCCACCGGATCAACATCGTCATCATCGGGATCTTCAAAAACCGCCCCCTGCTTCGCGCGGAATTCATCAGTGGGCGAGGCAGCTTTCCAACTTTGCGGATCTCGTCTAATCTCGTCGTTTTCATACTGCAGATCTTCGCCTTGTGTGATAAACAAGGGGCCACAAGATCTGCCACACAGGTTCATGCTGTGCTGCGCAAACATTGCCACGTCGTCTGCACAACACATTTCTGCTGTATCCGACGGCTTCCGTGAGAAACAGAAACTTGCAAACAGGTGTTTTTCCCAAAAGCCTGTTTAGTTGGAATTCATAGAAGGTGAAGTGTAGTAAAGTGCATGTAAGTACGCTGCGAAACTGGTGTAGTGAGCACCAAGTGACAGCAAGCAGCAAATTTCGGCTTCTGCACACTTTCCCAGACATCACACCTGAATATTAACCGAAAGATGGGGCTTAGCGCAGCGGAGCCTTCGCCGAGCCCGTGGTGTTTATGCCAAGCGCAAGGCATCGCAAACTTTGACGATAGAAAACGTGGCGATGTACGGCTGTAGCTTCGGCTGCACCGCTGATCTTTCGGCTTCTCCGCCTTGTGTATAAATGTATCAAACAGCACGGGCAGCCTCTCGATAAGGTAAATTTCACAGAGTAGCTACTATTTCTTTGTACGCCAACAACGAAAAGCGCACTGCGTCATAGGGGAACTAGAGAAGCGCAAAGAGTCTGGATATCATTTTCTCCGTCGTCTGAGCAGGGAAAACACGGTAGCGATATCAACGGACGGTCACTTGTTCGACATTCTCTTTCTTGTCCGATGTCCGACAATCCTGCATGTAGCATCGGCAAAAGCTGCTGCATACAAATCCGCCAGTTTGGCGACGACGCTCGTGCACTGCTGCGAACCGAGGTCAGAGAGCTCGAGAGCGGTGCTGGCTCGAGAATAAAAAGATTCGATTCTTGCCTGACTAACGGATCGGTCCATGTTTTGATCGCCTTCGCGACAAGTGATGATCCGGACGTGATCCCGGTGATTTTTTTTTTTTGGAATCGCCTTCCGCAATTAGCAATTGACGCAGCCGATCGTTCTGCAGTAGCAAACGGAGATCCCGGGCAATCCCAAGTCTCCACGGTAACCAGGCAACAATCACTCGCTGGCGTTCACGTCAAACTGCCTCCATTCTGGACGAAAAATCCCCGAGTATGCTTTGCCCAGGTCAAGTCAAAAGTCAAAGTCTTTATTTCTCTTCGTTTGGAGGGGAGGCAAAAAAAAAGCAACTCAGTGTTGCTTGACGAGCCTCTGTCCCCCCTTACCGCAGCAGAGAAAAAATATATACACGTACACACATTCATACAAATTCACAATCTCTTCACCAAATAAAAAGAAAATAAGTGAGCTAAATTGTACAATCGATTCATGCTTTAACTATTCAGGAACGTATTTAAGAAAATCATTAACAAAAACAAAAAGTACATCCTTCCGAGTTCCACTCAAAATATTTATGTTCAATTCACTGCAACAATTTAAAAGGCGCGGTAGTGTATATCTCAGCATTTGATCGCCGTAATTGGTCCTGAAGTGCGGTACTGCCAACGCATCTTCAGAACGAGTGTTGCAGAGCGCTTCCTTGAACTGAAGATTTGAGATTGTTAAAAGTAAACTGTTGGTACACAGCGAGTTTTTATAGGCAAGGGCTAACTGTAACTATAGTGACTGGTAATTGGCACAATAATAAGTTTTTTAAACAATGGTTTTATATGACTGTCATAGCTTGTATGACATATCATACGAATCACTCTCTTCTGAAGAATATGCATTTGATTGATATTAGTTAAGGTCGTATTTCCCCATACCGAAAATGCATACCAAAAAGCCATACCAAAAGGTCGAGGCCCAATTTCAAATTCACCGCATCACATCGTCGGTAACCAAGTACTTTCACATCGTGTCGTCACTCCCACTCAAAGTGGCCGATGAACTCGATGATGTCCTGGCTTCTCAGCCGGCAACGGAACCCTACGAAAATCTTAAAGCAACAATTCTCGCTCGCAAGACAACGTCAGAGCGCGCTCGACTAGAGCAGCTGCTTACGATTGAAGAACTTGGGGACCGTCGGCCTTCTCAGATGCTGCATAGTATGCGGCAGCTGCTGGGTGATCAGTCGGCTCATTCCAATAGCCCCTTCTGCGAGAGCTGTTTCTACAGCGACTGCCACAGAACATGGTTGCCGTCTTGGCCGCGACGGACGTCATGAACCTGGACAAGCTGGCTGAAACAGCAGACCGCATCGCGGACTATTCAACCCCCACCGCCGTTGCTGCCATGCCGACACCTTCGACGCCCTCAGACTCTTCACTGGAAGCACGCCACGCGCGCCTGGAAGAACGGCTCGACGAGATAGTGGACACCCTTGCTGCGATGCGCGTACCTGGTCCTCCCCGTCGTCCATCGTCACAGAAACGGCTCGCAAGCCGCCGTCCACGCTCTCCTTCCCCGCCCATTCTCGTTGAACAGCCTGCTGGTGTCACCGCACATTCGGCAGCGATGCGCGAATGTGCCACAAGCCATGTTCCATGGTCGGGAAGCGGGAAGACCGGTCACTGACGGCGGCGTGTGACAACGGTCAGCGAGAAAGTCGCCTATTCTACGTCGTTGACAGGACGGCAGACCACCGTTTTCTGGTGGACACTGGAGCTGAAGTCAGCATAGTTACAGCCTCACTTTCTGACCGACGGTGCTCTGCGCGAACCCGGCCGCTCCAAGCAGTCAATAACTCTGCGATTGCGACGTATGGTCAGCGCTCTTTGACCATTGACCTAGGCTTACGACGAACCTTCCGCTGGGTTTTCATTGTTGCCGACATTCGCCTGGCCGTTTTCGGAGCAGACTTCCTCACTTATTACAACTTGAGCGTAAGTTTGCGTTATCGTCGTCTCATCGATGGCACCATTCGGTTATCAATTCAATGAATCCAGTCAACGATGACAGGCACTAACCTACGCCTTGTCCGTGGCCAGGGAACAAAGTACGCGGCTATTTTCGCGGAATTTCCGACCATCACAGAACCTACAAACCTAGCAACGCCGGTGAAGCATGGTGTAACTCACCACATCATCACCTCTGGTCCTCCAGTCTTTTCCCGGCCTCGTCGGCTCGTGGGAGATCGTCTCGGAATTGCGCGACGTGAGTTCGATCACATGCTGCAGCTGGGGATCATCCGTCCCTCAGCTAGAAACTGGTCCTCTCCGTTACATATGGTTCCGAAGAAAGATGCTGGGGACTGGCGTCCATGCGGGGACAACCGCGCGCTAAATACCAACACAGTTCCTTATCGGCATCCCCTCCCTCACATACATGACTTTTCCGCTTACCTTGTTAGAACCACCATCTCTAACAAGATCGATTTAACTAGAGCGTATCACCAGATTCCCGTAGAACCTGTGGACATTCCAAAAACGGCAATCACAACACCGTTCGGCCTTTTCGAATATGTCCGAATGCCATTTCGATTGAAGAACGCCGCACAGTCCTTCCAGCGCTTCATCAACTAGGTCACGCGAGGTTTGCACTTTGTATTCGCTTACCTCGATGATCTGCTTGTAGCAAGTCCATCCCCAGCCGAGCGTGAAAGGCACTTACGACTGCTCTTCGGCCGACTTCAGGAGTACGGCCTAGTTATCAACCCTAAGAAGTGTGTCTTTGGTGTCGACGACATAAAACTTCTAGGGCATCGCGTGACAGCCGATGGCATACGGCCATTGAATACGAAGGCCCACGCCATCCGGGATTTTCCGACACCAACATCGCTACGCAAACTGCGGGAATTCCTCGGACTCCTTAACTTCCACCGTCGATTCGTGCCCAAGTGCGCACAACTTTTACAACCACTCACCGACCTGCTAAAGACAAAGAAGGGTCCGTCTACACCCATCGCATGGAACGACGAGGCAACGGCGTTCTCTGCGGCCAAGCCCGCCTTAGCAGACGCAACGCTGCTACATCACTACACGCCTGGTGCCCCAACACGCCTCATCACAAACGCCTCCAGTACAGCTGTCGGAGCAGTCCTTCAACAGCTTCAAAACAAAGAATGGTGTCCTCTTGTGTTCTTCTCACAGAAGCTGAAGCCTCCTGAGACCAGGTAGAGCACGTTCGGACGCGAACTGCTGGCTGTGTACCTTGCCGTGAAGCACTTTCGTCGTATCCTCGAAGGCACAACATTCTACATACTAACAGATCATAAGCCCTTAACCTTTGCTTTCCGGGGAAATCACAGCACATACACCGCTGGGAGAGACCCGCAACCTCACATATATCTCGGAGTTTACAACCGACCTACGTTTTATTCAAGGCACAGGTAACACCGCTGCTGATGCTCTCTCCAGAGTGGATGCCCTCACATTGCCTGCAAGTCCGGTTGACTTCGAGGCAATGGTAGCAGAACAGCGTAAGGATCCTTATCTTGAGAACTTTTCTATTTCACCGTCCTTATTAGTTCTCAAGGAAGTGCCTTTTCCGTCCTCCACTATGACCATCATCTGCGACTCGTCAACAGGAATTTCATGACCCTATGTGCCACTTACCTACAGGCGCACCGTGTTTGATCTACTCCACAACCCAAGTCACCCCGGCATCCGAGCAACGCAGCGACTGCTGACGGAGCGTTACGTCTCGCCCAGCATCAACGCCGACGTCCGTCACTGGGCCCGCAGCTGCCTTCATTGCCAGCGCGTGAAGATCACGCGGCACACAACTGCACCCCTTCAGCCTTTCTGACCGCCTGATGCATGTTTTGATCACGTGCACCTGGACATAGTGGGGCCATTTTCACCATTTCAGGGCTCCAGGTATCTGCTCACCTGTGTAGATCGGTACACGAGACGGCCGGACACCATCCCGGTTCCCGACATCACAGCAGAAACCATCGCCATGGCCATCGTCGGCGGCTGGGTGGCGCGCTTTGGGTGTCCCTCCGTCGTTACGACTGACTGCGGCCATCAGTTCCAAGGTGCTCTCTTTTCGGCCCTTGCTACGTTGCTTTGCATCCGTCACATTCACACCACAGCATACCATCCATCTGCGAACGGTATGGTGTAGCGACTGCACCGACAACTGAAGGCAGCCCTCACCACGCATAACCAACGTGAGCGATGGAGCGAGAATCTCCCCATCGTCCTACTTGGCATTCGTGCCGCACTAAAGCAAGATCTAAATTGTACGGCGGCGCAGCTCGTCTACGGTACCACCTTGCGACTGCCGGGTGAATTATTTTCACCGGTGTCAACAGCAACGACTCCACAAGCCACCTATGTGGAAGTGCTACGCCTGTTGTCCCAGGATGTACGACCGACTTCACCTCGCTTGCCCAAAGACCGCAATGTTTTTGTCAGCCAAGACCTAAGAAACGCCACACACGCGTTCGTGCGCCGTGACATCGTGCACAAGTGCCTAACACCTGCCTACGATGGCCCTTTTAAAGTCATCGATCAGAAAGAAAAACACATAACCATCGACATCAACGGACGTCATGACGTAGGGGCAATGGATCGCTTTAAACCGGCCTATCTCAACGATGACAGTACATCGTCCCCACATCGACCGCGAGCGTAGCGACGCCAAACACCTCATCAGTCACACAGGCTGCTGTGAAGGCAGTCTTTTTTGGGCGACGATGCTCTACGTGTTCTGACAGGACTGCTGTCGACCACACTTCATTTTTAACTTTCCCCACACAGCGAAATTTCATCACAACGTGAACCACACGCGCAGCCAATTGCAGCACGTCCCAGTACCGCCGCTATGGACAAGTCCCAATGAACATAGCCCTCTTAGGACATTCTGTATGATTTCACTTAACATCCAGACACCCCGTTCGTTTTTCACGTTACTTTACATATACGAGGGGAGCCCTGTAGCATCGGCAAAATCTGCTGCATACAAATCCGCCAGATTGGCGCCGATGCTCGTGCACTGCAACGAGCCGAGGTCAGGGATCACGAGAGCGGTGGTGGCTTGAGAATAAAAATATTCGATTCTTGCCTAACGAACGGATGGGTTCATGTTTTGATCGCCTTCGCGACACTGCACTTTCCTTGAATAATAGCCCTTCATCCATGACAACAACAAGGTTTCCGCAATGTGAAAGCTTCCTGTCGAAACAACCACCAAAATTTGCGGTTTCGCCTTGTTTCGGCATGTAATTAGGAAGCACTGCTTAATCTTTCAGGCAGGCATATGACTACTGGCAGGATCGACCAGGTAATCTTTTTGTGGTGCTCCTTAACGGAAGAAGCCATCGCGCGGACTACTTTCTGCCATGTCATGCCGCTTTAATCATTATAACCCCAAGGCAATGCTGCCATTGGAACTAACAATGCTTGGATTTGGGCTAGTTGGTTGAAAATTAAAATGTGTATTGCACTGCGAAGTTACACTTAACACATTAACGTGCAATCTATGAAACAATATGGAAGACTGCGCTTTTACAAGTAAATAGTGTTCTTATCCGTCTTCCATATCGCCTCATATATTGCGTCTAGAAGTTTTTTGCGCGACACAAGGGACAATCACAAGCGAGTAGACACGGACAAGCGCTATTTCGAGGCGATATTTCAAGAGATCGGGATCTTGGGTAGAAGCGAAAATAGCACAGCCAGAAAACTGATGGAAGCGTTTTATATAAAGAAGGGACTTGACTGTGTCAGCGATACCTCGGTTTCTTTGTTTGAGGTGAAGTCCAGTTTTTATTCGGGTTGCTGGAGGGATAATCACTACCGGGGAATGTGTCTTGGTGTGTGACTTTTCTATCTGTTTTCTGTTTCCTTTTTTCCTTCTATGTAGCGTGCTGCGCATGCCCTTTCTGGATGTCGATCGAGCATGAATAAACTAGTTGAAAGTTGCGCTTGTCCGTGTCTACTTGTTTGTGATTGTCCCTTGTGTCGCGCAAAAAACTTCTAGGCTGCATCATGAACCAACTAGGCCAACAACAAGTTTTAAATAAATTGCGTGTTTACGTGATAAGTGCAACTTCGCAGCGCAATATACCTCGTAATGTCATCGGGAGCAACAACAGCTGCGCTACGCAGGATCGCTCCATCCCTCACGACTCCCAGACCTGCAGGCAAAGTCTCTAGGATGGGTAACTCCCTGTTAGGGTACAGCCACCGAACGACGAAGTTAACCGGCACTACGAGCATGGCGGCTCAAGATAAAAATGAACAGAGCTTTTCACCTCCGCTCGGATTCGGTTGCGCCACCTTTTTCATCCCACAACATCCTTTGCTTTGCTCACTGACACTTTATTTGTGCATTTATTGGCTCATTTCGCTTCTTTCTGCTTGCGTTTAGTTCCTACCGGCGTGTGTTTCGGCAGCGTTTCGGTCCCTTCTTCTCAGGCTTTGACCCTTCAGCGTTCCACTTTCAATATACACGTCACTGCCTGATTCATTCTGCATTATTAATCTAAGAATGTTGAACGAACAGAATGGACATCACAAATGTTAAAGCCATTCGAAGAGAAGGAAATTTGCACAAGTTCTGCGGAAACGTCGGCTAATCAGTGCTCGAACTACTGTTCAATGTAAACATCTGCTAAAGTCGGGTGTAAGCACAGGTTGTTCGGAAACATCTGTTTAATTATGAGATCTGCTAATGTCGCGTGTCAACAGCTTTCAGCATTCTAAATATATAAAGCATCGATAGAGTTATGCATCGTTTAACTCTAGCCTTTATTGTACGACGCACAAGTTGAGCGCTTGTGTGCGGGACATAAATGGCAATGGTAATAAATGTTATTGTTGGCTTGGCCACTTGATATATACTTTTCCTATCAGTGACGGGTGATATTTTTGCATGATAGTGGTGCTTCACACATGTAAATGATCTTAGTTGCACTGAGTTGTTTTAAGAATCAAATTCTTTTTCCTGAAACATCTTATCTTATAACCCCACAGTTCACTTTCAAAATAAAAAAGCTGTTGTCCGCCTCTTGATAATAACAGTTAACACTGAGTATGCATGTAAAACTGATATTTCTAAGATTAATATATAAACAAAAGTCAATATATATTTTTTATATACTGTGTAACAAAATATTTGGCCAAATTCATTTCCGACTATTTGGTTTTTGTCATCATTGGGCGACATAAAAATTACGGCTTTAGCCGCGGGTGATTTTTGACCACATTGTAAAACTGCCGTGCATCGCGCGAAGAGACCTCGGCGTCCGTCAATAAATTAATCAATCAATCAATCTTTATTTGCACAAGAAAGCGGAACACGAGAACCGTGCGCGGCTGGGTGAAGGGTCATGAAACCCGTACGCTGCAAGCGCCTGCAAGCTCCCCATGAGCAACTTATTAAGATACATGCACAAAACAACATTCTCACGGCAACGCCCAGCGACCTTACAAGGCACGAGCATCGTGTTCGACCTCCCACACGAAAACAGCCGTTCAAAGCTACATGCGTGCGTACTCTTCATTTCTTCTACATCGCCACAGAAGGTTATCTCGGCATAAAGAAAGCCTTTTCTCTTAGCGAATCCATGCGAACATTTTTTTTTCATTTGTGAATTGTAAAAAAGAAATGTCGTAAATACCGCCAAATGCCTCGACAAACCAAAATGTTCGACAAGAACAAAAATATGCCCGCAAGGGAAATCAAACCGGGGACCACCGCGTACTAAGCAGACATCCTACCACTGTGCTACACCGGCGTTTGGAAATCGGGTTGTAACAGGGGCTTACGTTGACGGCGGACGCGCGACTGTGAGCCGCTGTGCCGGGAAGCTGAATCTGAGAGCTGGTACCGTTTGGAGAGGTAGTTTGTTTTTCGAATACAGGAAAAAATTACCATATTTAGCTTCACTTTTTCGTAAGAGATGGATGCCTTAGCGCGCTCAAAATATTTTGCTTGAATATAATGTTGGTGCGTACGAAGCAACATGTTAGTAACATTATTTTTTATGAGAGTTACACAGGTAAATTGCGGTTACCAATTCGTCGACTATAATACTCCGAATGGCCGGATCAAGTAGGTTGTCAGTGTGTGGGACGTGCGAGTCGGGTTTGTTGATGTTGTACGTTACTGTATTTGTATGTGAATGTGAGTATGTATATATGCGATTGTATGTACATGTGTGGGGGAGGGTGTGGCGCAATACTGCTGCCTTGTTAGGCCAAATTTTTCTTTTTCCTCAAATCGATGTGATGATGATGATGATGATGCTTGTGGAAGCGCCATCTGGTGTTGGCGCTTGAAAACACGAAGGGTTTCTACTATTTCATAATGACTACACTAGGTGGCGCAGGTCACCCCCGTTTCACATCGTTCAGTGCTCCGTATTTATCCATTCATTCAAAATGGAACCAATCATAGAAAGTGTATCGTCGTCTTGATCGCGTGTTATCGCGTTCTATTGACTGATAAGCGCCCTCCGTGCACTAAAAGCGACTGAATGCATACGGACGAGTGGATACCTCAACGACAAAGGAGAGCAAAAGCGTGATAAAAGCGTGATTGCATCGGTGTGTCCGCCGCATGTGTCCGAGTCTCGTCGTCATTTACCGGCCGCTTAAGGCATCCAGTTGGTATGCTCAATAAAGTCTGCATCGCACTGGGTGCGGTGCGGGTGCTTGGAGACGGATGTTTGGGGTCGTCAAATAGGAACACGCGCCTTGTGCCTTGCTTTCGCAAAGCCGCGTGAGCCGTGCACCTCGTTACAACAGCCCGTCGCTCGTCTCGCACCCGCCGTCCGCCATGTTGGTTTGGGGAGGAAATTCTCTCCTTTGCAGAAAGGCTCGAATTTCCTCCTGAGCAGAGCAATATACGGGACCTTTCTGTTTGGCCTTTTAAGGAGAAATTACCACTTTTTTTTCTTAGAGTGCTGACCTTCTCGTGAAAGTGCTGTTCGATGGTTTCATACGCCATTTTTCGCCTCCCTTCAATCTTGTGGTGGCGTCGCTGTAAGCGTACGACTGGAGAGAAAGCCTTATTCAGCTCCGCCTTCCACCCAGCCCGCGAGCGCTGTACGCTGACGAGACCGTCGTACCATACGTTCGCTACTCTTCTAGGTTGGTCAACGCAAAACACGTCGTCTGTCTCTCGTTCCATGACTACATCACGGGAAGTTCGTCAACTTTTCTCGTCAAATGCTCGACCGTCTTCACGGGATTCTTTCCTAGGTCCAACACCGGTTCCAGACTAGCGGAGTCCGTCGGGGGTTTTCGCTCGTGCACCGGCTGGGCTGTCGAAAGTATACACACTAAACTTTTTACACCCCTCAGGGGTGTAAAGCACTTGTCCCAGGACGAGCACCCTTTGAGGGTGCAAGTCAGCACCCCTGTGCCAAAGCACTAGTGATGCAAAACTATCGATAAATTGACTATCGATACTATTGACAGTTTTGGAAAAACTATCGATAGCATCGCAGTACTATCGATAGTTTTCGATAGTCTATAGAAACCATAGAAAACTATAGAAACTATACTATCGATAGTCGACTATCAAAAAACTGTCGATAGTACTATCGATAGTTTTTCGATAGTCGACTATCGATAGTACTATCGATATTTTTTCTATAGTTGACTATCGATAGTACTATCGATAGTTTTTCGATAGTCGACAACCGATAGTACTATCGATAGTTTTTCGATAGTTGACTATCGATAGTTTTCCGATACTCGACTATGGATAGTACTATCGATTTTTTTCGATAGTCGACTATCGATAGTACTATTGATAGTTTTTCGATAGTCGACTATCGATAGTACTATCGATAGTTTTTCGATAGTCGACTAGTGATAGTACTATTGCTATTTTTTTTACTCTAGAGAGTCAGATTTTCGGCGAGTACAGATACTATCGATAGCTTTGCATTACTAGAGCGAACACAATTGCCCCACCGCCGCTCGCCTCCACTTCCTCCTCTCTTCGGCAGAAATCCCGTCTTCGTCATCCCTGAAAGCTGAACCAAAGTTGGGATGGTAAGTGCTTGAGGCTAGTTGGTGTCCCATTTCAAACAATAAAGCAAGTAAAGAGAAGAGGAGCGACGCAAACTACTAGTGTCGCAAAACTATTGATAAGTGGAAAACATGTCGACTAGATAGCTAGTTATTCGATAGGTTTACGATAGTCGACTTTCGATAGTTTTTCGATAGTCAACTATCGATAGTTACCATCGATAGTCTTTCGAGAGAGTCGACTATCGATAGTACTATCGATAAGTCTTCTAGCCTATCGATAGTCAGATATTCGATGACTATCGATAGTATCGATAGTACTTTTCATCGATCGAAGTTTTGCACAACTACAAAGCACCCTATAGGGGTGTGAAGTAGTATAGGGTGCACGGTGCAATGCACCCCAAACCAAGGGTGCTGATGCTGATTTTAATGGGTGCTCGATGGTGATTCATTCTAATCGAAATAGACTTGTAAAACAAATCTTATCTTATTTACACAGATGATCTCGTTACAGATAGCACTTAGCCAAGCCGACACTTTGGACGGGCAGGGTGGCACTAAAAGTGGACTATTATCTAAAATTAGTTGATTAGCTTTTTCAATTACTGGTTTGACAGCTGTTGCGAAATTGAATACAATCACCTCCTTAAACCAGTCAATTTTTTATAAATCCTGAAATGAGCAGACAGACCAAAAAAAAAAGAAAATATTGTTTCACCAAAGGCAGCGGTATTGTGGTGGTCCAGAAAGTATTGTATTCTACAACCTGTATTGTGTGCAAGAATCTTTCTGAATCGTTTTTTCTGAGGTTAGTGCTCATTTCACGAAAAATAAGCTGGTCTAAGAAGGTGACTACCTCCATTTTCACAATATGTGCTGGTGCCATCAAACCAGTAACTAAAAAGCTAATTCATGGATTTTAGGTAATAAGTCCACCTTGCCATCTTGCCTGTATAAAGTGTCTGCAAGGACAAGTATAACTCAACTGTAAAAAGATAATTTGCATAAAACAGAAGTTTTATTTTACAAGAATCTGTTTCGATGAGAATGAATCACCCTGTATCTCAGCACCTGTCAACCTGGGTTTAGTATACCAGCATGGTAGAAAATACGCCTAAACACACGGACAAAGAAGGAAGCACACAGGACGAGGCGTAACTTGCAACTGAACTTTACTGAGTTACGCCTCGTCCTGTGCAAGTTACGCCTCGTCCTGTGTGCTTCTTTCTTTGTCCGTGTTTTTAGGCGTATTTTCTACCATGCATAAGTACCAACTAGCCCAACTCACAGTTTAAATCAGTATACCAGGTATGGCAACCAGAAAACCACAAAGTATGCAGAGCAGATAACTGAAGAAATAAGGAGAGATGCAAAAGTACAGTGCCAGCATAGGGCCTTGTTACAAAAACTGGATTCATTATTTGATATGTGTGCAATGCATCAACACACATGCTACTTGAAGCAGCTGTGCATTAGATGCACTGTCAGATAATGAAGGCAAGATGTGCATGGCAGAAAAGGTAATATTTCAATGTGAAGCTTAACTTATATGCAAACGGAAGTTACCGGAAAATCTTGCGTGATTTAAGTTTTACTTCCCACAAAATTTGGAAGGAAAATAAAAAATAGCACAGAATTTGTTCCATGCCTAAAGCTTCTGAATTTAATTAATTGCTCGATGGTCTTAATAGTTGTATACTTCCACAAAACAGATCAAAGTTTTCCCCATGAATAGATCAGTGGGAGGCATTCTCAAACATCATTTTAAAAAGGAGTCTGCCACCAATCTCAATGTGTCATTAAAAGTGTCCAATTGTCAAACTGCCAACATTGAAGTGTGATATGCACCACATGCATAATGAGCACGTGCTCATGCAAACTATGCAATGTTAGAAAGTGTATGGTACAAACATAAATAACAAGGAGCTTAGCTTGTTCAATCCTGACACTTGGTCCTTGCATCCTGCTCTGGCTCGTCGGTCATTTGCCTCGCATATGAGGTGGTTACGAGTTGTCATACTTGGTATGCCGTAGTACCTTTACACTTTCGCCCAAGGCATGGCGAGTGGCATCAGCTGCATACAAACAGCATGTGATAAAGCTGCAAGTAAGTAAAAGTTGTTATAAAACGAGAAAAAAAAACTGAAAGGAAAACTAGATTAATAACTATTTATAGAGCTATTACGTGAGCACAAAAAATAATGAGGTATGTCCTCCACACACTTATCAAAATACAATACTTGAGGCATTATATTAAATATCACAACATATATAGGCCTAGATGCTAGTAAAAATCGAGAAAAAAATTGAGTCAATAAAATCCAAATTAAATTATTAATCATTTATTGAACTATTAGGTGAGCACAACAAAAAACAGGTATGTCCTCCATACAAATAACCGAATATATATTTTTTTAATATCACAGCATAGGCTTAAGATGCTAGCAAAAATTATCAGAAAAAACAAAAATAAACACAGATTACCTTAGTACATCACAATGGTTCTTGATAAAATGACTAGAACAGAAGAGCAATTTAGATGCCTTCCGTTTCGAGTGTATACTTTTTGTTCCATTGCACATGCGACTTTCATTTAGGACCCTAATGTTGAATAAAAATCAAGCTACACTTCTTTTAGTTTAGGGGTTAAAACATTGAAACAAGCTACCATATTTTCCAGACTATAGTCCACATCCGGTGTATAATTCGCAAGAGTAAATTTCGGCTAAAAAAAAGTATTTCTTTAGATAATCCGCACTCGGTGTGGAGAACTCCACTAAAGGGATATCTGCGGATGGATGTCAGGGGGCTTTCTGTGACCCGCTCGTCAGCCAATCGCAGAGCTCCTCAAGATTAAGCTTGACCCAAGTTGGTTGCTTGCGAGCTCCCAAGCAAACAACATGTCAGATGCGAGGTATCGAAAGCCTGGGAAACACACTGAAGGTAAGAGCTTGTCTTGATTACTTTATCCCAGCGTAAAATATCTAAAACACGACAATCTGGCCTAACCAGTTTTGTAACAATGAACAATCTTGAAACAAAAATTCTTGAACAGTCCACACCTGTAGATAGATCGTACGGTGTAAAATATCAACTTTTAGACAAGTATAGTTTGTGAACTATAGTCTGGAAAATATGGTACATTTCTTTTAGTTTAGAGTTAGAAAGTTAAAAGTTAAAGGGGTGCTGTACTCAAATTTGACTTCACAAAACAAGGCACCAGAAGCACACAGTGGGATGCTACAGACCCCAAAACATCACTCATGCAGCAGTATCTCAACTGGATGGCCATATTTTCGGAAAAGAAGGGCGTAATTGAGCAAGGCGTGTGACGTCAGATCCTGATGTGGTGACATAATCCTGGCGTGCCGGCATTTTGCTGAACGGGCAAAGATGGCAGAACAAAATAGCTGTATGAATGGACAAATAGCAGCAGCGCCTTTGTAGTGGACGTTAGCTTGCGCCACCTAGCCTTAAATGCTGTTTAGTACTTACTCTAACGCATCTGAAAAAAAAAAACACAAGATATTTACTACATTGTAATATACCTATATGTATTATACAAAAAGTGCCTTTTCGAGTAATTTACCTCAACATCTAGATTGATCACATGACACAGAAGTAAGTTTCGTTTTGCTTTCAACTGTGTCCAAAACAGCCGTGTAGCACAATCTCAGTTCAGTTAAGACCAATCACACTTCGGGCCGATAACGGCTATTTACTCAATGGCAGTTCAAACCACCCGTGTAACTAGGGTATTACACACCCACATGCACATAACCTTAAAGGGCAAATCCTCAGGAAGTTTCTTTTTGCAAGTCTACTGTGATATGTACAGTTGTCCTCATTATGAGGGTGATCACGATCACCAGCTGCTCTAACGGATGCCAACACGAATGAAGGCCACGGAGAGTTTCTTTCTCCTGCGCAATCGCTAACCTTTAAGGCGCCTTCACACGTTTGCATCGACTTCACTGTGTCGTGTCGCGTCGCGTTGCACTACATGTCGCCTCCCCATTGGCTCATTGCAAAGGTGGCCATGGCAAGCCATGTACAAATCTCGGCACAGGGGGACACAGCACAGTCAAACGCTAATGGCTGAACCAACCTTTATTGGAGGTAAAGGCGATCGAATGATTCAGAGTGTTCTATCTCATATTGAGGACAACTGTACATGGTCACAGTAGACGGACCTAGCATGCTCAATAATGGAAACGTTGTGCGGCACTGACCGAATTTCTGCATATGCACACAAACAAGAGAATTGGCAGAACTCCTTTGTTTTTGTAGCTCTAGAACTCCCTGCACGCCATGAAATTAACACTACAAGCGACCAAGGCAGAATCACCTATTACTTGCAACCAGGTCATCAAGTTGTTATGGTTTACTATGCTTGCATGCTTTGGGCTTGTTTCCACTGATATTGGCACCTGCTTTAGTGGTTCTATGAAATATGTTTGCAATGAAAAATATATACACTGTGAAGCTTTGGGTCCTATAAGAAGATTTTAACAGAATGCTTGTTGAAAAGGTGATGCCCTCGAGTCAGTGTCACTACCAAGACGGATGAATTGGACGGCACTGTGCTTATGAGCAAACTTGGTCTGAAAATATGTTTTGCACTCATACAGAAAAGCGTATAGGGCAGAGAAATGGCAGTACAATTATTATGTCCTACAGCTTTTGTCGTTATAGGATAAAAAAATGAAGCAGGATTTTATGGTAACAAAAACCCAAAAGTGAGGGACACAAAAGGGGACTCTGGTTTTTATTACAATGAATCACGACAGCTAGCTTGTTATTTAAGTATTGTTATGGTTACGCAAATCTTGTTGCGAAAAATATCTGTACAAATGCTATATACAAGAGAATGTGACAAGGGGCCAATAAACGTTTACAGACGAGACGAGCATAAAGAAGTAAAGTTCAGATTGTACGACATGCTTGCAAAGCGCATTTCTAGATTAACCCATTTTGCCGTCACTGTACTAAAAAAATAAAAATAAACGGAAGTGGCGACTTACTCGGTCAAAGTTCATTAGGTAGGGATACTTTTCTTTCACGTCGTCCATCCTCAAAGTGGTTAACTCCACCAGCCTTGCTGCTGCTGTCAGATCCATCCTTTCTTTGTTCTGGTTTTCATCGGGATGAGACTTCTTCACTTCGTTTTTGAGCCACTTCTCATGGGCTGCCAGGCTTGTCTCGTCCTCACCAGCAGCCAAAGCAGGAACGGTGATGTCCTAAATTGAATGTGGTTGAAATAGAGTGCAACAAATAATGGTGTGCTCATTACATAAGCTACCAACAAAACCCTTTATTAATTTATTTCAAATGATATTGATCCTCCATGGGAACAACATAGAACCTACACCTGTATTCCTTTCTACTTTTCAATGGAAAGATGTGCAAGTATAGCTTCCGACAGTCTTTCTTCACCTTTTATTGACCACGATGCACACGAGTAAAGCATAAATGCCTTCCTTGACCAAACCGCCCAACTAGAGGCACAGCATGCCCAAAGCTGCGCACTAAGACGTGGCATGCCCTCGGTGCGATCTGGATAACAGTCCTCAACTGTGAATAGCAATAAAATAAACTCCCTGGGTCTTGGCTTTACACAGTCCTTGTAAAACTAGGTCTACTGGGTGCTGTGGAAATCCACGATTGCATAGTTGAAGACAATAAAATTCAATACAAAAAGGCATATATTTTTCAGCGTCCTTCAAAGGATCCAAATGTGGGAGTTATTGTGGCATGGTTCACTTGCCAGTACTGGACAGAAAATATTATGATTGCGCAAGATGACCTTCTTGAAACTACCCCACTTCTCCGTGCGTCCTTGACTATTTCGATTAAATTGCTTAGCGGTAAATATATGTGATGGCTCGCACCAGGCACGTATCCGGGGGGAGGGGGGGGGGGCCTCTCTCCACTCCCCCCCCTCAAAGTTTTCCATTTTGCTGGGGCCTCCCCTCCCCCATCCCCCTCATACAGGATTTTGTCATTGGCGCCGCCGAATCAAAATTTTGGCAACGTGCCTGGCTTGGTAAAGGCGAGCGGGTTGAACATGAATGCATAAAATTGAAAGAATGTGGTTGTCCTGTGCTTGTCCTCCGTGTTTTATTCTTTCAATTCTATGTAATTATGTGCCTGGCTTGCACCCATTTTTTTGTTTGTTAATTACTGTAGGATTCAACTGTAAGCACAGTGTTAATGCAGAGTAAAAAATAGCAGCATACTTTTGTTGGCTAGTGCTGATGATTGGACCACTGGGTAGACAATTATTAAAAAGAAATTGTGAAGAATATGGGAACAGAGGATACGAACACAACACAGTGCTGTGTTCATCTCCTCCTTCTTGTCTGTGCGATTCGCATTCTTTGTTTTTATAATAATACATTTTTAATGATTTTTTGTTTGGTATCATCTGTATAGGAGTTCACTGTAACAACACACCTGACATTGCATTCACTTTGGAGGCAGCTGCCCCTCCCTTATGGTGCCATCATTGATGAAGCGCAGGGTGGGCGTCACTCTCACTCTTGTGGAGCAGTTCCCCAGGTTCCCATAGGTTGCAAGCTGCCAGCCAAACTGAGTCAGGCCTGCCAGCCCTGCGGGAAATGACGATTCCATTCATTTAGAAGTAGACACCCACGTTTTGAGTGTACCTGAAAAAAGCTCTAACAGAGAGGAAACGCCGTAATTGGCCCTTTTTGAATGCATCTTTTTCTTTTGCTGAGAACATACATAAAAGTCACACGCTATTGTACATTCAGTGGTGCAGCTTAATTTATGATGAGCATTTTTTATATAACTTCGAGCATTTAGAGAAAATATACAATATAATGGGTCGGACATAAATTGTTGCTATGAGCTATCCTATACATTTACACATTACCTGATATAATAAAAGCTATAGAGCAGGGAAGGCTGTACTGCATCAACTACAATTTTATAACCAATTAAAAGTTAGCATTTATTTAATTAATTACTATTGGCTATTATTCTTTGACAGAAAGAATAACTGGACGAGTTGGTACGTTGGTAGTCTTTCAACTCCATCGAATATTCAGGTTCTTTTCGCATTTTTTCATTTTGCTTTTTCTAGCTGCTCTGCTTTTTGTAGCGGCTTTCGCCGCCACTAAAAAACGTGACATCCAAACTTACTTTATTTACATCACACAATCGGAAACTTCGAAAGCGTGCCGCTTCGGCATACGCGAAGAGACCGCGCGTCTTTACGGCACAGGCATAAGCATAGGCAAGAAATCATGCTGCTCGCTCTTGTAACGTTTTTCTCGCTCCCGCTTTACGAAACGAGTCGGTGGCGAGCGGCTGTTGAGACTACACGGCAGAACTAGCATGACCTGTGATTGCTTGAACTGCCGTCGTCAGACTGCACATTGAACGCTCCGCAAAAGCGTCGTCAGACGAACGTCGTAGAACGGCGCCCAGAACAGTCTCTCGGTTCCGCCGCACGCGAATCTTTCTCACTCTGCGGAGCGAGCCATAGGTTTTGAAGAAGGTACGCTCTTTTCAAATAACGAAATAACACCGGCCAGAAGCATTGTTAGAATCAAGCATAGCTTAGCAAGCACATGGTACACGACAAAGTTTGAAACAGCGGCGCACTTCGCAGGAACAAAATAGCTCACCGGCGCTTGCAGCAGTGTTCACGGGCTGTCCGCCACTTGCGTTGGTAAGACGCAGCGTCTCCCAGCTCTCAGTCATCGCTTGCTATTCTTGAACACGGCATTCGCAAGGAAGATATCTAAAATATCTGCTAAAACGGCTAAAACGTAAAAAGGAAGCGATCCTCGAAGCCTGCGGAACCCCAACGGTCAGTGCCAGG
>JAZHYW010024030.1:0-52484 GCA_037355805.1 Ixodes ricinus
GCCGGTCTTTATTAGGAATACGAAAGGACCTCACTTATACAGAATATGATGTAACACCCCACGACACAAATGAATACGTATGTGCCATTGTCAAGAGCAAGTCACGTCACTTCACTGTTATCTCTACATACATTCAGACAACGACACAATTTGACTCTCAACGGCTAGAGCATATTGTACAGAACACCCTTCCCCACATATATTATGTGGTGACTTCAATGCCCATCACGAAGTTTGGGGTAGTACTCGCAACGACAAGCGAGGATGGCAAATCAATGATGTTGCAGAGCGTCTAAATTTAGTTCTGCTGAACGATGGCACTCCAACTTTCTACAGAGGAGAAACTGTAAGCAGCGTCCTTGACTTAACATTTGTGTCATCTGACTATGCAAAAAACGTAACCTGGTCAACTGATCTTGAGGCAAGGGGAAGTGATCACATACCCGTCCTGATTTTTGTCCGTGGATTTGATAGCAATAAGAAATCACGCTCCGTTTTAGTAACTGACTGGGTGAAATTTTCTGAACTTTCAAAAAACTTAATTACAGCAGCTACCAGTAATGAACAATTTGCACTTTCCATTACACATTGCCTCAAACAGGCAACACGGAACATAACTCTGCCTTACAATCGTACAGAAATTGACATCGAATATGAAAGGTTGAGAGCAATTCGAAGACAAGCAGAAAGGAAAGCCAGACGCACTAAAAAGCGGGATGATGTTCGTAAAGCACGCCGGGCCCAGAAGATGGTGCGAAAGCATTTAGACGCTCTAGACAAACGACGATGGCGAGAACTTTGTGCCTCACTGGATGCAAAAAAAAATATCGCTCAACTATGGAGGGTAGTGCGAGGAATGCGAACTCCAGCTCAGCAACGTTATCCCTTCCGAGCGCTTGCATTACATCAAGGTACCTCCGACATTGAAATGGCTGAGGCATTCTGCCGCCTTATTGTGCAAACATCGTGCCATATAACAGATCCAAAAACTATCCCCATTGTTTCCATGTTATCAAAAGAACCTTCTTTAGACTTGCCCTTCACACTTGAGGAACTATCCCACGCCCTGCAAGATTCTAAAAAGAAATCATCTCCTGGTCCAGATTCTATAACCTATAGTGCACTCTCCCGTCTAAGCGAGCACTCGAAGCGCAGACTTTTGGAATATTATAACGAATCCTTTAACACTGGTGTACTTCCACGTGCATGGAAGCAAGGCCAGGTAACCCCCATTTTAAAACCCGGACGGTCACCAATTGATCTTGGATCATTTCGACCAATTGTTCTAACAAGTTGCGTATGTAAAATTATGGAGCGCATGATTCTGTCAAGGATGACATGGTACCTCGAGAAAGCAAGGTTGTATCCTCAGGAGATGTCAGGATTTCGAACTGGACGCTCTGCCACTGACAGTGTAATTGACCTCGTCAGTTCAGTTGAACAAGGTATTGCTGATCGGAAAACAACCTTAGCTATTTTTTTAGACATTCAGAAGGCCTTTGATTCCGTCACACATCAGGCTATACTGACTTCAATGGCTGAACACGGTTTTAGTGGTAAGATCTTTAGCTGGGTAAAGGACTATCTCAGTCACCGCACTATTTTCATGACCACTGCGGATGGCAACACGACTGAACATATCACAGAGCGGGGAGTCCCACAAGGGGGAGTCCTAAGCCCTACGCTCTTCAATATAACTCTTATTTCTCTACCCAAGATACTACCCAAGGAAATTCAGTTCTCTATATACGCAGATGATCTTTGTTTATGGTCCACAAACGCCAACCGTTACGTCAGTCAGAGAACGCTCCAGAGAGCTCTAGCTGGAGTCAGCCATTACCTGCGAAGCCGAGGTTTGTGCATATCACCCGAAAAGACAGTCGCAATGGCCTTTACAAGAATGTCTATAAAACGTTTTCCATTGATTCTTGCCGGGAATTGTTTACCCTATGTTCCCTCAACCAAATTCCTGGGATTTGTAATAGACAAGAACTTAACTTGGACGCCACATATTAAGTATCTGAAAAACAAGCTTGGCTCTGCGTGCAACGCACTTCGTTACTTAACTGGAAGAACGTGGGGGAGGTGCTGCACACCCATGCTCAAACTCCACGAAGCCTTAATCAACAGCCTTGTTCGATACAGCCTGCCCGTTTTGCACTCACTTTCAGTTACTAACACGAAAAGTATCCAAGCAGAAATCAACAAGTCTATTAGAACCTCTCTTGGTGTTCCTGGAAATACATCAGTAACCGGTATACTTGCTGAAGCAAGGGCATTTCCTATATCTATCATGCGCACGCAGGAAACCCTTCGTATACATTTGCGATACAAAGTCCGTCATAAGCATCACCATCTTCTTAACTTGACTCACACGCGACCATGCTCCGGGTTTGGTAAATCTATGAAACTATTATATCCAAAAATCCCACCATCAGCTGTATTTCATGAAGCTCCCTTATGCCCACCCTGGACGCTTTCGATTCCACAAATTAATCTCCATGTACCCGGTCTTGTTGACAAAAAGTACAGCCGCAACCAGTAATAACACAGCATGTTTTGAACCACATCTATAACACATATTCTAATCATATACACGTATACACGGATGGCTCTGTATACGCTGACACATCGGCATCTGCAGTGGTGATACCAACGTTGGGTGAAACTCTTGCTTTCAAGATACTGCGCAGGGTTTCCTCAACTACTGCTGAACTTCACGGACTAAAACAAGCACTACAACATATTGAAAATCAAATGGCTCCAACTCAATGGGTGATCTTTACGGACTCACGTGCTGCATTACAGGCTCTGAAGCATTCTACTGCGAATTCTTCCAACCCTTGTTTGATCCTCGAAATTTTGGCTACCCACGCCACAGCACAGAGTCGTGGACACGACGTGGTGTTCCAGTGGGTTCCTGGCCATTCGGGACTACAAGGAAACGAAGCAGCAGATAGGGCGGCGGCACAAGGCCATCTGAGTGGAGTAACAGATGTAGTCGCATTTACCAAAAGCGACACTCGAGCCCTTATTCGACAATTTGGAAAGCAGGAATTCCAACAATTATGGCAATCACCGGCATATCATTACAAACCGCTATTTGCGATTGATCCTTTCCTCCAAAATGCACTTCCATGTAATTTGCCAAGAAATTTTGAAACACTTCTACATCGCCTGCGCCTGAATGCCACATACACAAACATTCAAAGGCATAAATTCGGTCTCGTCACCAGCCCTAACTGTCAGCATTGCGACGTGCCTGAGGACAACTGTCATATCTTTTATGAATGTGAGCTTTTCGACGAAGACAGGCAGATATTGATAAATAATATTCAAGCATTAGACAGCAAGCCTTTTAGCTTAGAGAGGGTCTTGGGTTCGTGGGACCCTCCGCGTCTTCAACAAAAGGCTATAGCTGCATTGGAAACATTTCTTCAAAATACAGGACTAATTGATCGTTTATAATACTATTTCCATTGTAAATACAGACTCTCGTGTTAATAACTATCGATACGCGACAAGTGATTGAACGTAGACTGTGATGACTGTATTGACACATGACTGTATTACATTAATCTCAAGTGTGCTGAGTGAATAACTCTCCAGTGCTGAGTGAATAACTCTCCAGTGCATCAAGATCTACATCCAGAGTCGTGCATCATTGAGTGCTCCCTCCAGAACTAGAACTCTCTCTCCCCTTTTCTTCCCACTTCCCTCTCCCAAAGCAAAGTAGCCAGCCCCGGAAATTCCAGGGCTAACCTCTTTGTTTTTCTTTTCATTATTAAAAAAAAAAAAAGAGGCTCTCAACGCGGTCGTATACTCTGTTTCACCTTATGATGTACCACAGGGAAGGCTACAAGCGCGAGCTCCTTGCTCTAGGGGTAGGGCACGTCTTGGCGGCACAAGCTCTCCTGCACTAAAGGCCGGTTCAGACACTTGCATTTGAGTGCGTTTGACTGCGTTGCGGCGAGAACCGAAAACGAGTCACCGGCACATCTGTGCTTCGTATGAAGCGTGGAATCCAATTCAAGGAATCATCTTGGCACGCGGTATAAGCAGCAGGGATGTCCTGGTTTCTCGCCGCCGCAACGCAGTCAAACGCAGTCAAACGCACCTGTCTGAACCAAGCTTTCAGGGCTACTGCCAACGCTATGAGCTTGCGCTTCTAGCCTTCGCTGCGGTACAACATAAGGTGAAACTAGAGTCACCAGGTGAAACGGAGTATTAGCGGCGAGATGTTTCGGTGGCGCCCTCGTTCGGTTACCTTTCTTGACGTCATTACCTTGTGAACAACAAGTTCGATGGTGTTTGTAATGGGCATGGTGGAAGCCTGAAATCATAGCGCTCTCAACGCAACACTGCCAACACCGTCAAGATTGAAGTTCTAACATTCCTCTTATTTCCGTCGATGAGAGATCCTTTGCTGACATCATAGTCAGCATTCGGCCAATCGTGGTGGGCCGACCCCAGCGACGCTTTCGATCGCTCACGTCGCCACGACGCGCGAGACAGGGAAGCAAGATCCGACTGCAGCGCCGCTGGTTCAAACTGAGCTTGCTCCAGTAACGTTGCCTTGACCATTCCGTGACGTCATGGACTTTGCGCGCAGAATTTCAAATAAATCTCTCGCCGCCAATATTGCTCTAAAAAGTTTTTTTTTCACGTAAAATTTATTTTTTGACACGCGTGTCCCATTCAAACTGTATATATTTTTTTTTCTTTTTAGGGTTTTTTAATGCAAGATTGTATAGCCTTTGGGAATATGGAAAAGCGATTTGACGATTTTTTAGGTAGCTATGGTAGATTCGCTTTGGCTAGGCAACACATTGCTTGGGTTTGGAAATAAATCAGTTTTTGTTATATTTTCTCCTTCCAAATAAAGCGCGTCCAGACAAGCTGACTTGGCACCGCTGTATAAACAGCATCGGCGAATGTGTCTTTCATATTGCGGGAGACTGTACATCTCGTGCTCATGTCACTCTAGGTTCCTGGCCTGGCTCTGCGCTGGCATGCACCACACATGTGAGGAGCGTATCCCTTGCGAGAACCTACGGAGGCCAATTCTTCGTTTTTGTGCTTCCTGGATGTATCGATTTTTCTCCGATAAGTCGAAAAGCACAACGCTTCTTGTCAATAGAGTTTTAGTAGATCGTTTCGATGACTCCGATAACGATACCCGATACTCTGCCTCCGCCTTTGCGCTTAGATATACAGTATCGCTATCGGGGGTATCGGAGGTAGCGTGCCTCAATGGCCTTCTGTTTAGGGTGATGCCACCCTTTGTATACTTCGTTTCAGCTTGGGTCCAGACGCAGCCGATGCTACAAGCACGAGCGTGTGGCTCTGAACAGTGCCTGTACTGCACGAGCGCGCGTGCTTGGCAGGGACGCTGGAAGCCCGGAGCTCGCGCTTGTAGCATCGGCTGCGTCTGGACCCAAGCTGAAACGAAGTATAGTACCCGATGCCGACAGCACGCGCTCACAGAGAAAATACAAAGAAATCGCCGGATACAAAATGTCGCCGTAGCAAAGTCAGCGCCACGAGCGCGTGCAGGCCGGGACACGCTCTTTCACGTGCTTCAGAACAAAAAATAAAAAGAAGAATTGGAAACAAAATGGCCAGATGTCATCACCCCAAGCAAAGCGCACATGAAGGCACCCTAATCGGAGGTATCGGCATGATCTACTAAAACTCTCTATTGTTTTAATTTTCTTTTTGTCAACGAAGTTTTTTGACGGCCGTAACAAGGAGCCGTTTTGCGAAAGAAAATTGTGTACTCTGGCGAGGTGCTTGAAAGCTGCGTATTGCACAAACGGATCTGTGAAACCCCGGTCTGGCTACATAAAGAGCTCGTTCCGTTTTCTCCGCCCTTTGTGCCCTGGCTTTACACACCGGATAATGGAACAACCGCTGCACCGCTAATGATCGGACTAAGGAATGTCAGTTGCCATCATTAAAAATTTAAGAAAATACAATATGTAACCAAAGCGAAGCCGACCTGCGGAAACTGCGGTTGCCCGTTCCGAGAACGTGGGTGCGATTTCGATCACTTCTAAAGAAGATACAACAAAAAAGGGGGAAATCGCATCAAGCCAATTGAAAGTTAATATGATCGGCAGCAATAATAAAAAAATTGAACGAAATAAAAAATCAGATTTTTCGATAAAGCGGGCTCAAAATATCGATAAATTTTTGGACGATATTTCAGATTTTATATAAAATATTCTGTGAAAATAAGATAAGCTAAACTTATGCCCGTGGATAGCCCATGCATGGGCGTACCAACCGAGGGGCAAGGGGGGCGCTCAGTGGGGGGGCAAGGCTTGTGCTGCTTCCCCCCCCCCCCTGAAACAGCCGCCACTGGGCAGGGCGAACACTCACTGGCCGGCGGCGCCCAAGGAATACCAAGGGCACCGCCCGGGGGAGGAAGGGGGAGGGGGGGAGGGGGGTTTTGTTTGCCACCCCACTCAAAAACAAGTTGGTACGCCACTGAGCCCATGTATAGAACTATACCCGCGTAGTATTTGGTAAACGACAAATATAATAACTCATGAGTTCCAAGGCTCTGAATATGCCACCGAATTGTCAAAGAGACGATGGTTGGCATTTTTACAGCAAGAAAAAAGAAAACTAAAGTATCTTTTTAGCTGAAAAATAGTCGGCATGGTATATAAGCACACAAAAATTACTGTCGAGTTTCGTATGCTTTCTGTATTCATACCAGCGTACAGAACTCGGTAGAAAAATCACGGAGTAAAAAGCAAATTTTCCGCCAAAACAAAAAAGTTTTTTTTTTTTGAAAGGCGGTTTTGTTTTTTGCAGAAATGGGGCAATTACATATATATATATAAAAAAAAGCGAAAGACCCTTTCCGAGAAGCGTGTTCGATTTCAAATGAAACCACCCAGTAACGTTTCGTGCACGGCACTTCACGAAATATTATTAGTCATGTTAAGTCTGTGTCTTCAGACATCGCAGTATTTCTTCTTGTACTCAAGCTTTCTTTCTGGAAAAGGCGCAGCAGCGCTCTCAGAAATTTCCACTTGGCTGATCGCTACCTCCATAGTTTTCACGGGGGCGATGAAAACAGATGAATAATTGATTTTGCCGAAAAAAAAAGTTATTTGAGTGCTCCGCAGTGTTTTCAGATGGTCGCACACAGTGCCGGATTAAGGCATTTGGGGGCCCTGGGCTGAGGCTGTTATGAGGCCCCTACCTATGATAATAATAATAACCATAGTGGTGGTGGTGATGATGATGATGATGATGGTGGTGGTGGTGGAGGTAACGATGATGACGGGAATATGTATATTTTTGAACTTGTTAAAACTAGATATGTTTCATCGTATGATTATTGTCGATCCTTGTTTAGATCCGTAGATTCAATGGAATTCAAGTTTTCCTTGCTGGCATTGAGACGGATGCGATTGTTGATTAGAAGCTACTTCGCAAATAATCAACCGCTCTAGCACTTTACAATATAGTAATTTTGAGGTACGAAATTGAAATCAAATAAACATTGCGGAAAATATTAGGATTTTTTGTTCACATCCAGCAACTTAACAAAAAAAAACACACTAAATTGCTTTCGTTTAAATTGTTGACTCTGTTCATGCATTTGTTTGACTAAAATTACAGCTAGATTTATAGAGTACATGCCCGGGCCAGTTTACACAAATAGGTCACGATGTCGACTTGTAGCACACGTGACCCTCTTGCTAACATGTCTAGTAACATCATTAATCACACATGAATTGAGTTATGCAGCCACCGAAAAGATACCTGCAAAATTCCCATTATAATTTCGCTTCCCCTAAATGGCATGCCTCGCAAATCGACAACTGCCACGAAAATCTAGAGCCCTTATTCTTGTCATTGTTCCAAATTATTGGGAGTGTTTTAACTTCTAACTAGCCCTCTGTTAATTACTGGTTTGAACAGTGAAGGAAGTGACATAGGCAACAAAGAAATTTTGTTGGTTGAATCAGTCTTTATCGGGATCAAACTACTTCGTAAACGCTCTTCTAGTAACTGAACCCTCGTTTCGCAAACAAACACAGACTTCCACATTTAAACCATGGGAGAAACTGCGTGCGATTCTAAGACATCGACCACTGTCGTTCGACCACATTTGCATTTAAAGAATTTACCATGAGAATCGAGATGTTTTCTTTTTGTATCTACACGGTGTCTTTTTGAATGGGGAAAATGTTTCGCATCAGATTCAGTACTAATCTTGTTCTTTTTAAATGCAGTAATTTAGACCTCGGCGGCCATTTTGTTCTATGACTCAACGTTAAAAAATAAGAGGTTATACCTTAGATTTTGGTGAAACCATTGCAATATTTGTATCAGTCGCTGGGAGGAAGAGTGTTCAGTTGCACTGGCAGACCAAATATCGACTCTAGAGCACTTGCTTGCAGTCAGTACCCATCGAAAACTGTTGAGGGGCGTCTTACGAGCCGGCTCCTTGAAACGCCTCTTTGTTGGTGGCTATAGAGACGGTGTCCGGAAGATTTACGGGCACCTTTTCGCTTGTTCCAAACTTATCGTTCTGGAATAAACTCCATATGGAGTTTCGCGAAAAGGTTCAAAACAACATGTGTGAACCATCTGCGTTGCTTGCTTAACGCTTGCTTAACTTCCTGCCCACAATTGTCCGTAAAACACGCTAAGGGGGCCCCAGTACAAAAGAAAGCTCCATAACCGTCCTTCCATCAAGCTCCAATTAAAAAAAAAATCTAACAAGGGGCATGGGAGGCCGTGTTAAATTTGGTTGTTCTGGCACGCTCTTGTACAACGAGCTCACAAACGCCAGCTGATCTAGAGACGGGAACTTTATGGCATCCTTGTTTCCTTGTTGAGGAAAAGAGAACGAGAAGACCATTGCGCCAGAGGCCCTTCGGAGTGTTTCTTCTGCTTTCTGCCTAAACTTTCTTAAATAAAAAAAAAAAACGACTAACATTTTTAAATTTTTAGGGGCCAGCATGGGGCCCCCTGACAGCCTGGGGCCCAGGGCTGCAGCCCCCTTAGCCCGTACCTTAATCCGGGCCTGGTCGCACAACAAACCGCCAAACGGCTGGAGGGAATAACCTGAATGTAGTCAAAGCCGCTAAAAGTCGATGTTATTTCGAAATAAAATCATAATTGACCTATATAAAATTAGATATATATGGTACCCAAAATTTCCCTCATACTAGCAAGGTTTCCCTTATTAACTCATAGACCTGAATATTACCTTGATCTAGGAAATTTCCCTTGGGCTGACAGCTCTGTGTTGCCCCCTCTTTTGATTTTTATTTCTTCATACTTGCCACGACCAATGGGGAGTTTTCTACCACATCCGCGGTCGCATTTCCCCCGAGATCCTAACGCATAACAGCTTCGCTGTAAAAGTTAGTCCCTTAACAAAATTCACGCCTTGCGTTTCTTCCTTGTACCGAGAGCCATTGTTTTCGGTACACGCGAGAGATACGTGCTTCGAGCGAGTGCCGTGCCATCATTCGCTCCGTTCATTTCAGTGCTGCACAGCCATTTGCTTCCACAAGATGTGCAAGGAACGGGCCACGTGCTTTGGCGGATTCGATGTATACTTGCAAGGCAAACACATCGAGGTGTTTTAGGGAAAGGTTCATTGCAAGAAACTAAAGTATATGCTGGCGAGTCGTTAATCTATCTTGGGGTTTCGATTATGAGGATTTTTAATATTATTTCGGGCGATGATCGGCGAAGAAGGGAGACTATGTAGAAAGCCGTCACTCGAGCAGCTTGATGAGCAGCAGGATGAGCTTGAGGCGCCCCAGCGGCGCGTACTGGCCGTCCACGTTGAACTCGGTGGCCTGGTTGGCGAGCGCCGGCACGTCCGGGAAGCAGCGCTCGAAGGCCTCCAGCTCGGGCAGGGCCTCGTCCTGGTTGCGCGGGAAGGCCACGGCGATCGTGTTGGCCGTCGTGCCGAAGCTATCGCGCAGGGCCCGCATGAACGGCAGCAGCCGCGCGCTGTGCATTGTGCAGAACAGCGCCGCCGACGTCACCTGCGTGCAGGCAGAGGGCAACGTAGGCAGAGGTAGGCATGGTCGAGGGCACTCGCGACGTAGGCACGCGTGGAAATCAAGCGTAGTTCTGTTTCAGGCACCTCGAGGCGTCGAGACATCACAGCCAGAACAGCCAGCCAGCTATAGGGAGCTATACGCTACTTCAGAGAAAACATACTGCCATCGCAACGCCACGGACCATAGAGAGGAACGCGAGCTCGCCCACGAAAACCCCAAACCAGGCAACCTCAACCATGACCCATTCCTATGACCCCTACATTTATAGGACCTCTACGCACAAACAGAGAACCAATACGCTCAAAGGGCCGAGAGAAAACGAACCTTTACGGAAGGTTCATATAAACTAATAGCGGATTCCACGTGAAGTCACAGCGCCATAGTGGTGGTCATTCCTGCTTGTTCTTGCCGAGCGAAAGAACAAATTGGTGGTGCGAAATGAATACTGCATGGGTATACTCTCGTCTGGCGCGCTTGCCTGAATGGTGCGCTTGGTGGAGGCCTCGGTAAAGTAGGAGGTGACGGCGTGTCCCCTCCAGACCGGCCTCGGTCACGTGCAGCGCCTGGAACATGAGCACGCCGGGCAGCACGTTGTGGAAAACAGCGCCGCCGTCCGTGGACGCCGGGAACTGTCGGGCCGCTTCGTCCGACCGTAGGGCCTCCGGGCCCGCGTCGGCACGGAAGAGGAACTCGCCGAAGATGCCCTCGTGGGTCGCGTCCTCGGTGCAGTCCAGCGGGCGGATCAGCTCCAGCTTGAAGTAGATGATCACGGAGTCGACCGGCAGCAGGTCGCGGAGGGACTCGACCACTGACGGGACGTGGGGAAGATAATCTTTGGCAGATCCCCGGACTCGTTTTAGGCAAAATGAGTTTTGGCTATATACACTCTGTTGCTGGTTAAAAATAGCAGGACAAGCCCCTCCTTCAAAGCTTGTCTGCTCGCCATGATTGGTGGTTTCGTCCTCTCCACTCGTCTCCTCCCCAGCGTTCGTTCTACCAAAGTGGAAAGCTTGGAGGGTTTTATGGGAGTAGGCTTGTCCCAAGCGCGAGCTTATGTACATGCACCAACGTGCTGTTTACAAGCACGCCCGCGTTCGCAAACATCATAGCACCGCGCGTGCGCAGAAACCGCGTGAGGTTTCTGCACATGCGCCGACACCAGCGCCACCGAAGCGGCGTCACATCGAAGCCGCGTGTTGGTCAATAACCTCTATGCGCCGGGAAATTGAGGGAGAAGAGGAAACGAAGGGGTACGTCAAAACGCCGAGCTCTGCTTCGAATGACATTAATGAGCACGCAAAGCTAGCTGCCTTTGTTTCCACTGCACTCGTCGAACACGTTCGAAAGCGAAACCAAATGCCGGACGCCGGCGTTCCATATTCTAACGCGTTCGACGAGTGCAATACCACCAAAGGCAGCTAGCCTAGCTTTAGGTGTACCCACTAATCCTTCCAACCAGAGCTTGGCGTTCTGACGTCAACTCGTGCTCTCGTCTCCTCCTCTCCCTCATTTTCTCGGCGGCGTCTCGTGACCCTCGAACGTGCACTCGCAGCCAGAGCACGATGGAAGGCAGCGAGTGCGTGCTGGAACTGCTGGAGGCCGTGCGCCAGTAAGAGATCGCCCGGCCGTTCTCATTCTGCCAGTGACTAAACGGCAGCATAAGCAGTCCCCCAAAAGTGTAGCGCGAAAGTGTAGCAGGTAATTTTCCCGCTAAATTTAGCGAAGAAACGCTTCCTGTTAAACTTTAACATCTAACACAAGTTATAAAAATCAATGTACCAATCAGAACAAAATTCTACCTCACATTGTGTGCACCTCTTACCATATCGATCAAGCACCCAATGACAGTATTTATGAATGCACTCACCTCTTTCCCCTTTGGCTGAGCGAACGCTGGAGAGGAGGCCGCTTCCTCTCAAGCGTTCGCTCTGCGAAAGTAGAAAGAGGTGGGAGGAGCTTCCCTAAACTATTCCCAGAAATGCGCCTGTCCGTTCGTCCGTGCATTTGCTCGCTAAATTTAGCAGGGATTTGGTTTCACAGTATCACGATAACGCCTCGATTTGACACCATGGTGCCACGTCACGTGACTACGCTGTCGTAGAGTGACGTCACTCGACGTTGTCACGTAATACCATGACGTGAAGTCGCGTCCGGTCACGTAACATCAATAGGGAGTTTTCGTAGATCGCTTTCGTCGTCCCGCAACGCTCTCCGCAACCCGCTACGATACCCGGAACTCTACAGTCAGGGCCATCGGCGCGCAGACGCAGTAGCGGCTTCTTCGTTGCGGGGGGCTTAGCGGAGGGAAAACGCGGTCTACGAAAACTTATCTTCTTTATTGATTTTCCCGCCAAATCTAACGAAGAACAATAGGGAGTTTTCGTAGATCGTTTCTTCCGTCCCGCAACGCTCTACGGAGCTCCCTACGATATCCGAATCTCTGCAGTCAAGGCCAGCGGCGCGCATGCACACTATAGCGGCGTTTTCGTTGCTGAGAGCGTAGAGTGAGAAAGAAAACTATCCACGAAAAGTCCCTCAGAGGGAGTTTTCGTAAACCGCATTTTCCCCTCCACTATGCCCGCGCCGATGCCTTTGACTGTAGGGTTCCGGCGGGTATCGTAGCGGGTTGCGCAGAGCGTTACGGGATGGCGATAACAATCTACGAAAACTCCCTGATGGGGAGTTTTCGTGGATCGTTTCTTCCGTCCCGCAGCGCTCTCCGCAACCCCCACGAGATCTGGAAGCTGCAGTCAAGGCGGCGCACATGCGCACTATCGGCGTCAACGTTATGGAAAGCTTAGCGGGGTAGGGAAATATTCACTCTCCGAAACGACTGTTTAATGTATTCTAAACAAATTTAAACGAACGCTTGACAGAACTTGGATATAAATGTTGCTGGTAACCTTTCGAGCAGTGAAACGCTCCACGTAATTGTTGTTGGTGGCAGTAGCTGGGCATATCCGCGGAACGGCCGCCACGTCGTCGGCCCACTCACCCCTCTTGTCCTCGTTGAGGTCGGCGTGGTGCGAGAGGAACACCAGAGTGGGGCGCATGCCCGCCATGCGCGCCAGGTTGCGATACCGGCAGAACTTGGCGCAGAAGATGTCCACACACACGTGCAGGCTGTCCAGGCTCGAGGCCGCCGGCACCCGCTCCGAGTCCTGCACATTTGGGACATATGAAATCACCGTAGCGGACGAGCCATCCCATTCCTGCACGGTGAACGTGACTCCCCATCGCGTCGATGCGCCCGTCCCGAAGATAACGTGAAACTACACACCGCATGGGATTAGCTTCAAAAGCTCGTGGCATCATCGGCGGTCCATCGCAAGGTGAAAACGTCTGCACGATCCAACAATCTAAACATATCAGAGGCGCTCCCTGATTTCCTCTAAAACGCTACCTAAAATTGAGTGATGGAGGTGCACGTGAGTAGTATAGAAAAGGAGTGTTTTGGACCATCCCGCATTCCCCCGACTTTGAAAATGGCCTTCAAGAAATAACATGAAAACAATATACATGTTCTGTTCATAAATCGTTCCCAGTATATCTTCTCCCTTCATGTCAACTACATGCATGTAGTACGGATCACTGAAGACTTTGAGCTTGTCTCTTCTCTCTTCCCTCTTCACTGTTCCTTTCCACTTGCGTGCAATTTTAACCATGTTCACTGAAGACTTCTTTTATTCGAAAGTCTTCGGTTGTATAATTTTGTTTGTAACCATTTTCAAAAAACCCTTTATATTCCCGTAATCTCACAGTATCACCAACTTTGAATTTCGGCTTCTTGTTACTTTTCGGTGGAAGATACAGATTTTTTCAGACACCTCTTCATTCTTTTTTAATGAGACTTCGGTCGGAGTCATTTTAGATCGATGATAGGATGTATTATAGTTTTTAACGACTTTCCTAAAACCAGTGGATTCTACACCTTTTCGAATTTCTCTTTTAATGTTCTGTTGAACCTTTCGTCAACAGATGCCTTAAGTTCTGAATAGGTATACTAAAACTTTATTTCCTTTATCTTGAAACAATCTGAGTAATTTACTTATATATACCACTCTAGTCCTTGATCTGTTTGTATCCTTTTGGGTATCCTCTTTAACTTGGATATTTCAAGGAATGCTTGAGTTATTTGCTCACCTGTTTTGTTCTTTAACGGTATTACCCATGCAAATTGAGCAAAAATATCTATACAAGTTAGAAGATATTTATAACCTTTGACTTCAAGATCAGCTTGCCATTGATCACCTATTCCTTAAAGCTTAAACGATTACTCAACGTCTTTCAAATTTGTTTTTAATTGGTTTGAATTTTGTATATATACATCTTGATTCTCAGCAAACTCTTTAACTTCTTTAATTGGCTTGTTGAACTTTCTTTGAAGATCATTTATTTCGGAATACCCTCTTTCCGCATCATAATAAATGTTAAATCCATTATATTTATTTAGTAATAAATTTATACACCTTGAGTTTTTGGTTTTTAATTTATTTCTTCCTAAAAGGATATTGGTTGACCTTGTGAAATCATTTTCTCTATTCCTAACCTCAACTTCAGAAATTTTATCTGTTTTGTATAGGTTCAGTTCTTTATAAAATTTGCAAGAAATTAAATATGATTCTTTTCTTTCATGTACATTCAGATTTTGTTTAATTGCATAAACGAGTAAAACACTTGACGTCAAACCAGCTAAGGGAAGGAAAACAAATGCAGTTAATCCACTTGCTGAACAGACAATCTTAGTGTAGGTTAGAATTCCACTTCAAATTTGATAATAATGATAGGATGTTCTGAATACGCATACTTTCTTCTCAAGTTCTTCCATTTATTAGTAAGATGAAAAAGACCTAATCAATTGTTTATCATTATGTTCTGGATCTGATGAAAACTCTTGTATATTATCATATTGTGTTTTACCCCCTAGACAATTTAGAATATATTAAAAACAATAATGACCACATAAAAAGGAGTTTATGCTTTGAACTTGTGATGAATTATAAGTAGGCTTCCGCATTTTCGGTTTCTATTTTTTCAAAATTCGGCGTACTTTTTTCGGTGTTTATTTTAAAATTCAATTTTCGGTATTTTTCGGCGTATATTTATGCCCACAAAAGTTTATCGGCTTTTTTCGATGAACATAAAGTAAACACCAACGGACACCGGATCAGATGATCCTTGTACGTAGCTCTGATATTTGTGATGACTCAAAGAATAACGGCACAGATACATTGAAAAAGAAATCGACACTTTATTTGGCGAATGTGTGCGTGCAACTGTAAAAGAAACATGAAAAAAAAAACACTGCAGTACAAACAAGTCAGATATGAAGCCTATGCCCAAAACAAAACATGGAACTTCACCTTTTGTACATCAGGATTACGTGATCTTATTATTGAACGCACACACATGTACTTCCCCAGGTTCTGCTCCATGATCCGCACTCTTTCTTTCCTGTTAATATGACCCTGAGCTTCGAGAATGCCCTCTCGACGCTAACACTGGATACTGGCAGGCTGAGGAGATGAAGCGCTGCCTGAGACAAAATCGGCCAACCAACCAACTGTGACCGCCAAAGGAAACACGATGCGACGTTTTGAAGCACAACAAAACATGCAGATCTAACTTGCATCAAGTCAGTCTTCCTTACAGAGTTTGAAAACACGCTCGTAGTACATGGCGAAGTCATGGGGCATTTCGGACTTCACGTTCTGATCGTTGATGCGCACATTAAACCAAAACGTCGTGATGCCATCCGGGTATCCCATACATTCGGACACGTTTCGGTAGACACTGTCGTTCCGCTTTTTCGCCGCGGCTCTGCGGTACGACTGGAAGGTCAAAGTGACCTTTTTCGGTTAAAACTGAATTTTAGAAAATGAATTCGACGAACTTTATCGATTTTTATCGGTTTAAACCGAAAATGCCCAACATAAAAACTGACCTTTTTCGGTTAAAACCGAATTTCCGAAAATGGGTTCGGCGTACGTTTATCGGTTCTTTATCGGTTTACACCGAAAACTCCGAACCCTAATTATAGGGTATGTGAGTCCTAGGGTTCGGAGTTTTCGGTTTAAACCGATAAAAACCGATAAAAGTACGCCGAATCCATTTTCGGAAATTCGGTTTTAACCGAAAAAGGTCAGTTTTTAGGTTCGGCGTTTTCGGTTTAAACCGATAAAAACCGATAAAAGTAAGCAGAATTCATTCTCTAAAATTCTGTTTTAACCAAAAATGGTCAGTTTTTTAGGGTCGCGTCGAGATGGGCGGGGGAGGGTGGGGGAGGGGGAGGGGAGAGAGGGCGTTGCAAGGTTCGACATTGTGTGACCTCTTCGTGATTGCCCTCTTCCAAGGTTCAACATGCAACAAAAGAGGTCTTGGGTTGTCCTTCGCGGGACATCTGTGTCCTTTCTGTGATCGGGCTTAGTGTGTCAAGTTCCTGGTCCTAAAAAGAAAGTTCGGGTGTGGGCTAGTATAAGGTTTTTAGCTTCATGCAAGATCTGCAGCCAGAGTTTAGTGAGTACACGAAATATGTTGTGCTTCAAAACGTCGCACCGTGTCTCTTTTGGTAGTCACATTTGGTTGATTGGCCGATTTTGGATCAGGCAGCGCTTCATCTCCTCAGCCTGCCAGTGTCCAGTGTTAACGTTGAGAGGGCATTCTCGAAGCCCAGGGTCATTAACAGGAAAGAATGAGCGTGGATCAACGAGGAGAACCTGGGAAAGTACATATGTGTTTACTATAATAAGATCACGTAATCCTGATGTACAGAAGGTGAAGTTCCATGTTTTTTGGGCACTAACTTGTTTGTACTTCTGTTTTTGTTTTGTTTTTTTACAGTTGCACACATTTGTTAAATAAAGTGTCGATGTTTTTTTTTTTCAATGTATCTGTGCCGTTATTCTTTGAGGGATCACAAATATCAGAGTTACAAGGATCATCTGATCCGGTGTCCGATGGTGTTTCTTTCATATTCACCGAAAAAAAACGGTAAACTTTTGTGGGCATAAATATACACCGAAAAAAACCGAAAATTGAATCTTAAAATAAACACCGAAAAAAGTACGCCGAATTTTGAAAAAATGAAAACCGAGAACGCGGAACTTTAGGTATGTTTTTATTGCTTGTTTTCCAATACATTCTTTAGCAGGGGATATATCAAAACTATCAAATTATTCAATATACTTTGGAGCATTAAAATAACAAACGCAATGAGTTCCAGAGGATGGAAAATTATCCTTATTCATCATACCAAACTTGTTTATTTGTTTAGGCAACATATTGTTTTTGAAACGCACCGCTAAATCCAGGTTTCTGTTTTTATATATTAATATTACCTTAAAATATTTGTAGAACTTAGTGGTGAAAATATTAGGTTTTTTGTCAATTCTCCTAACACCCTGGCCAGCAATTTCTCAATAGCTTTCGCAGCTCCAACCGTTGCGGCTGAAAAAATTACAGTACCAGATGATGCAAAAAGCCTTGCAAAGAATTGCAATAAATTCGTTAAAATCAATTTTCTTGCATATCAGAATAGACATTATTTGAATGCTTACTAAAATGTCGACGAGAATTTGTAAGTAAAACCATTTATTATAATAGAACATTTTACAGAGGTTCAAAAGAAATATGTAACGTAATAGAATATTTTTTTGTTAAAATCAATTTGGCTATTCCTTTCATCTGTAATCCTTAAAGAAAACTGCCTGAACTCACTATACTGTATCTCAAACTATATTGGGTTTGACTTAATGCTAGCCATAAATTGGGTTCTTTGTTTGCAAGAAACATGTAAAGTAAATCATTTTTTCATCATAATTTGATTATCATCTGAATAAGAACCTTTGACTAAACTACAATGAATAAATATTGTCCTGACATCTCTCTCAACATTTGCTGGAAAATCCCCCATTGTTTCAGTTTCTTCCTTTTCACTTCCATATAGCGATTGTTTGAATTCAAGTGTAATTCTCATATGAATGTCTTTTCCAAAATACACTTTCCATCCTTTGTTTAGGGTTTTTGATACTCTATTAGTAATACCTTGTGGTACTACAAAAAAAAAACTGCAATATCCTCTTTAGGCTTTTTGAAGTATTTAACCATTTGATAATTCACAGAATCACAATCATGATTACCATCGTCAATGGTGATACGTTTTGATTCTTCTTTCTCTTAAATGTACGGTCAAATATTATTTTTGAATTTTGCAGATTTATTATGCCATGTGTAAGAGATCGCGCATTCTATTGCAATAAAATATTTTTTAAATCTAACTTCAATGTTTCGTGAAATGTTACAGGAACTTAATCATTTATAAGAGTTTTGTTAATTAGAATACCCTTCATTTATCAGACAGAAATAATTTATCATATCATCGTCTATATGCTAGTTCTTAATATTTTTTAATCTCAAATACAACATCTGTTTTATAACATGATTCATTCACAAGTTCTTCAGAAATAATTCTACCTCTTTTATGTTCAATATTAATATATAGTTATTTTATAAGATCATCAACACTTGTATAAATACCATTTCCAACGATTTTCCCACATTACTTATTATGTTTCTCAGTCCATCTGTATTTTCTAAGAAATTCTATTTTTCCATCACAACACTATATTGTATTTCTAACCGTTTTTTCCCACCAGTTTTTTTTTAAATTTCCCTGCTCAGTTGTCTTTTTTGACTTCCTAATGACTGTGATAGACTTTCATATTCACCTAATGTTTCTACAAGTTAATATATTATCTCGATATCTAAAAGCTCTCTATAAAAATGCTAACCAAACGTTTCATTGATTTCTTCTAACTCTAGATCCAGATTATAATTTATTGTAGTGGAGGCAGTAATGGCTGGTAAACTCGACTTGTCGAATCATTGTGCTAAGTTCAAATGTCTTTGCATACTGATCTTTTATCGTCTGTCTGATATTTAAGTTCTTTCGTAGCAGGCTCTAAGAGTAATTTCATATCATTTCTTAATGATTCCTTCGCTTCTTTATTATGTTTCACTAGATCTTTAATTACTTTCTCATTCTTTACATTGTCCCTTAACATGTTGACATACCTTACTGGATCCATATATATAGAATTTTTTTTCTAGACTTCAATCATTTTCAGTACACAAGATATTTTACTATACTAAATGAAAGACTATTCAGTTTATATCAGAACCAAAATATATAAATGAGAATATATGATGCCATTTCGAAATATAGTATATGGTTCATGTGGTTCTTTCTGGCAAAACAAATTATGTTTTTAATTTACTGTTTGACTATATTTATTACGAATAGGTGTATGGCAAATATGTTAAGTGGACAGATATATGAATTCCTTCAGATTATTCATACGTTCAGTGCAAAGACAGGTGAAGATAGCTTTTTATTAACGATGAAAAATTATATAATAGTCGTTAATGATTTGGATGAATCTAAACAAATCTTATAGTTATTGATAATTTCGGAAATACTCGAGATAAAAAATTTTGGGAAAAAGTTTCAGATTTGCGTACAATGTCAAGAAAGAAGAACTGCTCAATCATACTTATCGCTCACGATTTATATAACATTCAACCGGTATTAAAGAGGAATTGTGACTATAACACTTTGTTTGGATTTAAAGATGAAAAGGATATGACATCATTTAAAGGTGAATTTGCATTAGATGAATTTCAAAGAATTTACAACCCCTCTAACACAACATAAATATAATATTTTACTAAAGTGAATGATAAGTATAAAATAGATTTTGATAACAAAAATTTTACTTAAAGAAATGTACTGAACGAGATACTGTATTTTAAAACAAACATTACAGGAATTAAAGGAGATCCAGGGATAGGATTTCAATTAGATGATCAGGGAAATTAGGATTTAAAAGAAAAAGCGTTGGTAAATGTTAAGAATCCCAGTTAAAACCTTGATGCTGTTAATCTTATCTCCTTGTAAAATAAAAATAAGGTAAACAATGAAAAATATAAGAATTTAAAAGAAAGCCATGAAAACTTAAACAAAATTTAAACCACTTGAAAATAATTTTAGAAAATTGAAAGCACATCACGAACAATTGAAAGAAAAGTATGAAAAAGGTATATGTAACATATATGATAAATTTGAGCTAGCCTCTAGAAATGCCATTTGAACCAGTTGAGGGCATCTCGTTGAGAAAGATATAGATTTAAACAACATGGTTTATATAACATAGTTTATAGCTTTGAAAACAAAATGATGGCCCTTGGAGTATTCATAGATTTTACTAAAGCTTTCGACTGTCTCAATCATCAAATTCTACTTTCTAAATTAGATAATTATGGAATTCGAGGGCACGCTTTAGAGTTAATACGGTCGTATCTGGGGCATCGGATGCAATATGTCAGTATTAATGAAAACTCCTCCACCATAAAACCTATTCTTTCTGGCGTACCACAGGGTAGTATTTTAGGTCCTTTCCTTTTTAATATATATGTTAATGATATCACTAATATTAATCCAAATGCAAAATTTGTCAACTACGCTGACGACACAAGTATACTCTTTACTTCAAATAATGCTGATACCTTAATTGATATGGCAAACCTGACTCTGTCTAGATTAGAACATATGGAGTGAGAACAACGCGTTGCAAATAAATGTGAAGAAAACAAAAGCAGTGCTTTTTCGTCCTAAAAATAAACTTGTAAACATCACAAAAGACCTAAATTTAAATTCTAGCAAAATTGAAATAGTAAACTCCTTTAAGCTTTTAGGTGTTACTTTCTCTGAGAACATGTCGTGGGAAAATCATGTAAATTACCTTATTCCAAAGCTATCCCGGGCTGTGGGCATGTTAAATCGTCATCGTTATATTTTGCCAGAAAAAGTAAAATTATTATTATATAATTCTCTATTCCACTCCCACTTAAATTACTGCCACTTAGTTTGGGGTACAACGACTTTTACTAATCTAGAAAAGCTGCACGTGTTGCAAAAAAAAGCACTTAGAGCTATAGGAGATGTCCCGTTTGACTTTCATACAGGTAGCTTATTCAAAAAATTTCATGTTATAAATATCCACACTTTATATGATTACAGGCTTGCTACTAGCCTAAAAGTGGAGCAAATTAGAAATATAAATTTTTTTATAAATCTTGCACAAATCTCGAAACACATTCATAGTTACCCTACCCGCGGAGCTGAATGTTGGGAGGTGGTCACACCGAGAACAAACTATGGCACACAAACGCTGAAATACGCTGTTCCTAAATTATTTAATCTGTTTTTAGCTAAAGGTATTGATTGGGACAAGTTATCGTTGAGTGAAGTGAGGTCACCCTTTTTTCACTGATGATTAGTGTAATTGCTCTCTTTTCTCCGTGTTTTGTTCTTAATACTATGAGCTTGTTTTTGTTTTTGTTTGCCCGTCATGCCCTATACGTCAATATTGTGATAATCTAAGGTATTGTGCTCAACATGTTGTGATAGCGATCATTTTCTGTAAATTTGTGTTTCTCTTTCCATTGATGTATTATTTCCCCACTCTGTCGCTGCTGCTGTAGGCGGTCAGGAACCCGTCAAGCTGTGCCTCACAGCTTTTTTCCTGATCGCCACCATCATCTCATGATGGAAATAAACATTATTATTATTATTATTAAACTTGTATTTCCGAAAAAAAACACAGAACGAATTCGTATGAAAAGTTGGGAATTAGTTTGTTGGTTACAGGAAGATATATTAAGCCAATCTAGCAACTTTATGGCATTATCGTTAACAAGCCTCTTTGTTAATACTAATACAATTGCATTTAAAACAAAGGGTGAAAACATCACACTCAATAATTGGTATCTTATAATAGAGAAACTTCGTCCTTTTATCAAACAATGTCCATATGCCAATGCACTTATTCCATCTTCTAAGAGAACTCCTATCATCTTGAAGGATTAGGGTTTTCTTCGTTATTGTCTCGGTGTATATTTCATGATTTTTCGATCTCATCATATTTTGGTTTATGACTACATCTTTTTTTATCCTCTAACACATTTTTGCATTCGTCAAAGTGTAGGTAGATCCTTTTTCGCTACATATTTTTAACTCTTTTGACGTTCTTTGATATTCCTGTACCATAAACTCCATATGAATAACATTTTGGTCTAAGTGCCGCAAATTCCATTAGGATATTTCCGTTCAACCTATCTTTAAACAGCCAAGTACTTTTGTTTATTATCCCCGGAAAATAGTTTATGATTTCTTGGATAATCAGATGTATCATAATATTCTTTCATTAGTTTCTCATCTTTGTGGATGTCTTCAGTCTGAATGACATATATTAAACTGTAATCTTTATAGATAATCTTTATCCCCTCACCATACCTCTCTTTTAAAACCTTATAGTGAAAGTCGTACACTAAGGTCTTTGACAAATCTAGAACTGACATTTTAATATATATTGCCTTGTCAGCAATTATTTTTGTTTTGTAAAAATGAATACAAACCAAATCCTCACTAAATATCTTTCTGGATTTGAAGTTTGCTTTTTTTTACAAGTTTTTGAAGCTTTTTGAGATCCGAAACGAATTCTATAAGCAGTCTATTTCTTACGTTAGCAATCGTCTTTCCATATACAGCATTGCTCAATAACTTAAAGAAATTTTTTCAAAGGCATTTTTACTTTGACTTTGCTGTTTTGTGTTTAGGTCTATGCAATCCTTGATAAAAGGTTTCTCTTTGAATCTAAGAATTCTGTGTATCTTAATTACTTTTATTCCAAGCTTAATGTATTTCTTTAAGGCCACGTAATGAGCAACGTATTTCTTTTAGAGCGCAGCTCTTAGGTGCCCGTTTCCGGCTTGAGCGGCGTCGGCGTCGCCGTAACCGCGCGGTGCATTGTGGGAAACGTCCCATAATGCACGCGGTGATCGCGCGTTGCATTATGGGACGTTTTCCATAATGCACCGCGCGGGAGGGAGGAGGAGGGAGGAGGGTGAGGGGGAGGAGAAGGAAGGAGGAGGGGGATGATGAAGGAGGAGGAGGAGAGAGGAGGAGCAGGAGGAGGAGAAGGAAGGAGGAGATAGGATGGGAGGAGGAGGAAGAGGGGGAGGAGGCGAGGAGCACGGGAGGAGTAGATGAGGAGGGAGGAGGAGAGGGTATACGGATGAGGATGAGGGGCATATACCGTCCCCTCCGTACCCTCCTCCTCCCCTTAAAAGCTGCGCTCTAATTCGGCATTACAGGGAGTTGTAAACGTCTTCCATTTTTTATCTTCTAGGCTTAAGAGAAGTTGTCTGATTTGGCGCCAATGGAAAATCATTACGTTTATCGTGTAATTCTTCGGGATATTTAAGAACGACTTCGAGGATATATGATAAGGACTCATGAGGATCTATAACTCAAAATCATCATATGGTAACGGTTGGGATAAGGCTCATCCATATAGGTGATTTGCATATAAGTACATTTGGTGGTTGGGTTGGATCGTAATCTGGTATTTATTATTTGCGTCCGCATATCTGTGTCTTACATCGGTCATTCCACCTCTTATTCCTTTTTCTATCATAAGGAACATATCCATAGCTGTAATCTTTTGAAGTTTAATTTTAGTCAATTTTAACATCGCGTCCCACGCTAAACCCGTAGGTGTATAGTATTAACATGGGTCTAATTTATGTTATCCAGACAAACATCTCGGAAGTTCTCGAATACATCTGCGAGCAATAAAACATCTTGTTTGAGATAAAGATCAGAGTATTCTCCTAGTGTTTTACAATATTTTTATAGACGGTTAATCCTCTTTCGTATTCTTCGTCTTTTATTCGATCTCCTGTCATCTTACTTGTAAATTTATCTTTTCAAGGAAATTCAATTTCATCATATTTTTCAAGGGAATCTATGTAATCATAAGGAAATACACCTTTTTGTAACAGGATGTCGTCCTTGAGATATTTGGAGGCCTCTCTTAACTGTTCCTTAGATAGGTTTAAAATAAGTTCATTCAAACTTTTGTTCATAAATTTAAAGCTATCTAGAAATCTCAATTCAATGTTTTTTACCTTGTACTATTTTTGAGAATGATATATATTTTCTTCGTTGTTTGGAAGGAGCTTCCAATCTGGTTTCTCATATCCTAGGTTTTTTTATAAATAAATGACAGTCATATCCAGATAAGTTATGAAAGTAAACTGGAATAAACCTTGAGGCATGATAATTTACATTACAACTGTTACAGGCCGGGCCTCTATATTTTTCAGTCCAATGATCGTGATCGTATACCTTGTTATCCTTGAATGGTTTTAGACATATGTAGCATTCATGGGCATTATCGTGTATTTCTCGTTCTTTCTCATTTAGAGGAATCATTTCTTTGTTTACCCCAGTAATTTATGAATTTCTTTAGCAATATTCGTAATCTTTTCACAAAATAACTTTGCAGTATTTTTACCACGATAAACATACAGTGGAACCTTTATATTATTGTAAGCACTGACAACATAAATTCCAAAACTGGATGGTATGTGATTTTGGTATCTTGTATTTTCCTGCATTCTCATCTATTGGCTGAAGAACCGATTCGAAATCAGCATAGATAGCATACGGAAGTCTGAGTTTACGAAAATACTTATTGAATTCAATATAACCAGGTTTTGGTAATACGACTTTTCCAATTCCGTTATTTTTACAAATTTCTTTGTGGTCATTCAAAATATCTTCTTTCGTGGTTTGATAAAGACATCGTTCGCATGTATATACCTTTCCATTATGTTCTGAGTGGGAGACTAATCTGCTTAGATTCTTTATCCAACAATAATGTTATTTATACAATAGGAGGTTTACTATACTTTTATAATCAGTTATCTTCCCATTATAGAGTACACCTACGGTGCCATCGAGGGCAAACACATTATTTTTTCATTTTATTCTGTCTTTCAAACTTTCGAATAATCTTTGGCTGAGACCGGAAATTCAATGCCGTCAAAATTTAATTCATTCTGATAATCCTCATATTTGGAAACTCTATCAACATGATCGTTTGCTGGGTGTAATGCTGAGAGTACAGCCCACATAAAACATTTGTTGTCCTTATTTTGAACATTGATCACAGCCTCCTTAGCGTTTATGTCATCTGGTAGAGGGATGTATGTTGCCCCTTTCAATGGTTGAAATTTAGTGACTGCCATATTCATTCCAATTACTTTTCGAAAGTTCCAACCGGATCCTTCTAATTCACGTTCTTGAAATTTGATGAGAATCTCATTATGAATCTCTTTTTCCCAATCTAGGCTATCCATGATATCAATCTTCGGAAGGACTATACCATACTCAATGATCTGGTCTTCTCTCTCTATTTCAACATCTAGACGAATGTTTACACGAATTTTCGTCTTTAATGTTACACTTTCGAGTATCTTTCGCATGGCCTTGTCTTTAATGGACTCGAGGAATTCATTAATGGTTAAGGATTCATCGAGGTTCTCATAGTATAGTCATACACATTGCCTTCAAGGGCCTCTGCTGTCACTTCAAAATTTCGATGTCCTTTTGAATTCCGTTCATGCAGGTCTTTGTAGGATGGATTAATCCACTGACCGCAGGTACACTTTATATATCTTCTTTTGGTCTTTTTTTGTTTGTGGTTTATCGAATAAATCATCGCTAAATACGGAATGAAAGGAGTAGACAATTTTTCGTAGTCATCGTTTCTAATAATTTCATCGATTATTTGTTCCCTTTTTCTTCTTTAGGTTTGTTATCTACAACTTCTTAGCCAGAAGATAGAGGTCTCTGAGCGGGAGATCTTTTATTGTAGATTTCATTTATAAGAGAAACATTTTTTCGCCTTCTTAAAAGGAAAATGGTCCTTATTTCAATAGAAACGTTTCACTTCATTCAACTTGTTTCTAATATGGACTTATCGTGTTCGTTTCTCTGAAGCGAGCAGAAAGAACTCAATCAACTAAAAAAAAAACTGACAGTCCGGAGGAAACCAGATATGGCGAAACAGGATATGAATAAAGGAAGTTTTAAGCGACGGTGTTCTTTATTACCGTCTAGTTGACATTAAAGGTGAGGATATACTGGTGACGATCTATGAGCAGGACATGGTGAAATATGTTCCTACAGGGTGTTAAGAATGGAACCTTCGGCACCCTTCTTCCGAGTTTCAACGCTGCGGAAACGAATCATGAATCTGTCCGGCACCGTCGCCCGCCTGTCTAGGCCTGCACGAAACGAGTCCCGACGAGTCCAGGACCGTCGCCCACCTGTCGAGGCCTGCGCGAAACGAGTCTCAACGCGTCCGTGACGTCAACGGGACGTCAGTGTGTGCGTGGGTTCGTGCGCTCACGAAAGGGAGAGAGGCATGACCTAACTGCGGAGAACTTTGGCTACGACGCACTTCTGGCTACGACGCGGCGGACTTTGCTACGACGCACTTGACGGCGGGTTGCTGCTGCGCACTTGCTGCCCTGGCGGGGAGTGAGGGAGAAAACTGACCCTATATAAGGGGAGCGTGAGGCTGCTCCGTAGTTCTCTCGGATTTGACGACTGTATCGCAACCATGTAATTAAACCGTTCGTTACGTTACCAATTCTCCCACCTCCACTGGACCCCTGGGTTCTTCACTTCGGGGAATGGAGCCAGGAAGCTCCCGGACGTGCGGCATAAACCCCGCCTCTAACAACTGGTTGGCAGCGGTTAGGATCGGACCATGCGACATCGTGCTACATCTGCGGGTGAGCGTTTGGACTTTGCTTTGAGATTCGCCAGGCTTCAGATTATGGGTAATTAATTTTGAACTGCTGGAAATCCTTAGTGTTTGACTCGTGCGCTAGGTTTGTGTACAACCTCGCGACAAGTTTTAGAACAAAGCCAAAGATAAAAAGCAGCGATCATGGATCTAATGAGGTTACTGAGAACAGATTTACTCTGTTTATGTGAAGAATTGGGTGTGGAGGTGGAGCAAAAGATGAAGAAATCTGAGATCAGTAAAGCGATTCAGAGAGCGCAGAAGCAGAGGAAATTAAAATTGCGTGGGAACTGCTTCAGAACGCTAAGAGCGAAGCTGCAGCGAGAGAGGAACGAGAGCAGGAGCAGGCTGCAGCGAGAGAGGAACGAGAGCAGACGGCAGCGAGAGAGGAACGAGCGCAGACTGCAGGGAGAGAGGAACGAGAGCGGGAGCGAGAGCAGGCTGCGGCGAGAGAGGAACGAGAGCAGGCTGCAGCGAGAGAGGAGACGAGAGCGGGAGCGAGAGCGGGAGCAGGCTGCGGCGAGAGAGGAACGAGCGCAGGATGCGGCGAGAGAGGAACGAGCGCAGGATGCAGCGAGAGAGGAACGAGAGCAGGCTGCAGCGAGAGAGGAACGAGCAGCGCTAAAAAGGTTATTTATTTATTTATTTATTCACATACCTACATTTCGCCCAGAGGGCATTACAGTAGGGGGGTAAACAACACAATTTCACACACAAAATGTACCAAAAAAAAATAAAAAAATAAAAATTAAACTGGAAAATAAGTAACAGACAAAATATAAGAGTGCCTTCAATAATGTAACAATGGGCGACAGACAATGTAAGACGTATGCCACTTGCATAAACTCACGAATGAAAAAAGACAAGTATTCATTAGACAGACATGCTCTTTATAAAGAATACCGCACAAATTTTAGGCCTGAAGGTGATTTCGTAAAGCTACAAGAAATTTGTCATCACTTGCAACTTGGATGATATCCCGGGGAAGCTGGTTCCAGGTTTGTATAGTGCGGGGAAAAATGAATTCATGAAAGCATTTGTGCGGGCAGGCATTTCTCTTATCTTTAATGTGTGGTCAAGACGTCGCGAGACGTATGTAGGCGGCATCAAATACACATCTTTGTTCAATGGCGTTTGGTTGAAGTATACGTCTCTCAAAAAAGAAATACGAAAAAATGCGCGACGCGATGCAAGCGTAGGCCAGCCAAGGGAATCTTTTATTCGCGTAATGCTGCTCGGAAATACGTAACTGTTCTTAACAAAACGAGCAGCGCGGTTCTGTATGGCTTCGAGACTGCCTATCAGATTTTGCGTGAAGGGGTCCCATACCGTACTACCATATTCGAGAATAGGACGGACATTTGTGCTGTATAAAAGTTCTTTCACATCTTGGGGAGCCTGCTTAAAATTTCTCCTAATGAAGTAAAGGGTACGAGCTGCCTTCGTTGTTATAAATTCTACATGTTGGTTCCATGTTAGGTCGGAAGAAAATACGACTCCTAAATATTTAGCGTGGGTTACCTGGGGAATAGTTTCGTTATTAAGACTGTATTGCGTTTGGAACGGTTTGCGTTTCCGGGAAAATTGAATGTGGTTGCATTTAGATACGTTTAGGGACATGAGCCACTGGCTGCACCAAAAACAAATTTTTCTAGGTCAGTTTGTAACGCCAGCCTATCAGAGTCATCTCGTATCTCCCTGTACAGAACACAATCATCTGCGTAAAGCCTTATACTTGAAGAGATGCTCACACCAATATCATTTATGTAAATCAGAAATAAAAGCGGTCCAAGGACCGACCCCTGCGGTACACCAGATGACACAGAAACATTTGTTGATGAAACACCGTTAACTACAACCTTCTGAGACCGGCCGGTTAGATAATTTTGAAGCCAGGAAAGAATATTGTTAGGTAAACCAAGAAAAGATAGCTTGTACAAGAGAAGATTGTGAGAAACTTTGTCAAAAGCCTTCTGAAAATCTAGCAATACACAGTCTGTTTGTACACCATTATCGAAAGATTTAAGTATATCGTGTGAAAATTCAATGAGTTGAGTGGAACATGATCGGCCAGACCTAAATCCGTGCTGATAGTCGACAAAGAAATGGTTGTTTTGGAGGTGGTTAATGATGGCTGTGTATATTATGTGTTCGAGTGTCTTGCAACAAACACTAGTTAGCGATATAGGTCGATAATTTTCGACTAAATCTCGACTTCCGTTCTTGTGTATGGGTACCACATTTCCAATTTTCCAATCCTCTGGTAGTGTGGAACTTGAAACGGATATGTTATACAGTAGTGTCAAATATTTGGATATCACAGGAGCGCAGGATTTAAGAATAAGATTCGGAATTCCATCAGGCCCTGGCGCTGAGTTTGGTTTAATGCTTTGAAGAAGCTTCAGTACTCCGTAACCATCAACGATAATTTCGGGCATAGGTTCAAATATTTGGGAAGTGCAAGTCGGAAGTTGCCTAGATTGTGATTTTGAAAAGACTGATTCAAAATACTCGTTAAAGGATTTTGCCTTATCAACATCATCAAGGATAGAGTTGTTATTACAAGTGAGTGACGGTATGCCTGTGTCATCTTTGCGGTTGGACTTCACCAATTTCCAGAATTCTTTGGGGTTATCTTTAATTTTAGAGCCCAATGAAAGAAAGAACGTACTTTTTGCAGATTTGATTTTACGTTTTATTAAGTCACTTACTTGCTCAAGGCTGACAAATAAATCTGGCTCTGGGTGGGCTCTATGCTTCTTGAACATTCGTTTCCTCTTATTGATGAGTGTTTTTATTTCTCGTGTAAACCACGGCTTATTTGACCTTTGTTTTCCCGAAAGTATCTTAAACGGTATATATAGATCTATGAGGGTAAATATTTTTTCTTTGAACTTTAACCACAAATATGTGATGTCTGGTGCAGCACTGTAAGATTCAAACAAAGGAAAATAATTTTCTAACTCCATAGCAATTGCATCATAATCGCCCCTCTCATAAAGGTAAACCTTACGAGGCCGAATGGCAGGTAAAGGCGGGCGATCACATAAGACCTTTGCAGTTATTCCCACATGATCACTAATGCCGGGGATTGCAGTGACAGATTGAATCAGGGATGGAGAGTTCGAAAAAAGTAAATCAAGAGTGTTGGCATTAGCGCTGGAGCACCGAGTAGGGATATCAACAAATTGAAAAAGGCCATGGCAGGCGATAAGGTCTCCAAACGCGGTAGTCAAAGATGCTTTGGAGGAGAATACAGGCACTTTGTTTATCCAGCGAACATCAGGCATATTAAAATCTCCCCCAATCAAAAAATAATCTGTCGTGACTTTTTGCAGCTGATCGGATAATGAAAGAAAAGGCTGAATACTGTTACCACCGGGTGCACGATAAAACGCTGCCATCGTAATGTGTTCCCCATTCTGAAGCACAAGCTTGCACCATACTGATTCACAGCTGGTATCGCTAATATTCATCGGGAAACTCGGCATGGTTTTTTTTACCAAAATAAATACTCCTCCGCCGTGTGAATTTCTGTCTTTACGATAAGCTTCATATTCAAAAGGGAATACTTCAGAGTTAGTGATCGATTCATCAAGCCATGACTCACAGCCGAGAACTATATCCGTGTTTAGAGAGGATAATAGGCTCGCTAGTTCATCAGCTTTATTTTTAACACTGCGACAGTTAACAAGCAGAATATTAATATTTGGTGCACGTGCACTGGCAGAAGACACGGAATGCCCAGTGGCAAAGTGACGGCCCAAGCGTTGCGCGCCAGCTACTTTTTTGACTGCACAACAGTTTCGGAGATAGCGTCGTAAAGATAACAGCGCCCATCGATAAACAGCTTGTCATGTCTAAGCCTGAATTTCGAAGGTTGCGCTTTACCATATTCGAGCAGCTTTTTTCGCGCAATACGTACTGGGCGTGAAAAATCCTCGCGCACAGAAAATCCGGTATCTTTCAGTTTAATGCCTGAAGTCAACACAGACTCCCTATCTTTAAACCTGACAAACCGCACCATGATGGGCCGAGTTTTGTTTTCGACGAAAGAGCCAAGTCTATGGGCACGGTCAATATTATCTGGATCAAGAACGACCCCAAGTTTATCGCTGCAAAACAAAACAACCGCTTCCTCGGACTCCTTCCATGTCTCAGATTTACTATCAGGCAAACCAAGGAATAAGAGATTATTTCTACGCTGCCTGTTCTCTGCATCATCAGTGCATGCCCTCAGAGTGGCTATTTCAGCTGATTGCGTTTCAAGAGCGATTTCCGAACCAACAGCACCATGACCGGGAGTGTCCTGCCTCTGCTCCAAGGAATTGACTCTTTCCGATAGTTTTTTTATCTCTTCGTCGGTGTTACGCTGTTTGCTACGAATATCTGCTAAGTCAGATAAAATCTTTTCCTGACCGGACTCAAGTCTGGTCATTACTTCCAAGATTGCAGTCAATTCCGATTGTTTTGTCTGGGTGCATGATTTGCATACCTTGTCAGGGCCAGGATTCGACTCCACGTCACCCGACAATAATAAGAGCAATTGCGACAAGTAGCAATTAGTAACTGCAACCAGAACATTTTTGGCGTCAAAGGGGCACGACACCGCAATCAAGAAACGATCTGAAGTTTTCATGCAGGTACAGTTACCGAAATAACTAACCTGGACGAGAAGCACTTGTAAGTACATGGCACGGCGAGCGGTGTCATGCCCCAGTGACTGCAGCGGCGGTGGGCGTATATAAGCACAGGGCGATGTTCCTGATTGCCAGGCAAGGTCACCGGGTTGCCAATCTTGAAAGTCGGTCAGGCCCAGGTTTGGATTAACGTCCCAAAAACGAAAATCCGAAGGTTGAAGTAGCTGGGGTGGCGATGGATCCGGTTCATGTTGGAAGTCGGTTGTCCAAGTTTCAACGACGAAGTTGCAAGAACGGGCGGGTAGGATTGATAGGAAAACCTGGACGAGAAGCACTTGTAAGTACATGGCACGGCGAGCGGTGTCAGGCCCCAGTGACTGCAGCGGCGGTGGGCGTATGTAAGCACAGGGCAATGTTTCTGATTGCCAGTCAAGGTCACCGGGTTGCCAATCTTGAAAGTCGGTCAGGCCCAGGTTTGGATTAACGTCCCAAAAACGAAAATCCGAAGGTTGAAGTAGCTGGGGTGGCGAATTAGAGTTAGAAATGGGAACAACGAAAGCGATTAAACTCGCAGAACAGTAGAGTTGGGGCTCCGGTACGAGCAAGTGAGACCGAGTCGTATCAAATGAAGAAGCTCCTGTACAAGTTTAAAGTTGGGGAAGACGTGGGTCTGTTCTTAGTTAACTTTGAGACAAGTGTTGGAGGTAACGTTACTAGTAACGACGTTACTGGTAACGCGTTACATTTTTCGCTAACGCAGTAACGTACTCGTTAGTATTCTGAATGACTAACGAGTAAAGTATTTTCGTTACTTTTTTACGGTATCGGCTATCAAATTGCGTTACTCGTTACTCGTTACTTTTGACCAAAACTGGTGAAATATATTAGGTATTTGGAAAAGGTCACGGTGCCTGATTTAACGTTTAGAATAGCAATCTTGTGCATAAAACTGCAGACGTTAGGGGAACTAAATTTAGGTCACTAAGCTCAATGGAGGATCTAGCTTCTCTGCTCGGGGGCAACTACTTGCGCTCGAGCACGCAATGCCCAGGCAATGCCATTACTTGTTGCTAAGACTTCTGAACCTTCGATTTCCTAAAACGGTTGGTTTTCCACTTATCAGTCCATCTATTCACCCATCCATCTCAAAATCCCGCACAAGCTTATCGCTGCACGGAACCAGCATCCGTCAAAGTAAACTTAAAAAAAAAAACCTTTCTGACCAAAAAAGACATTTGTTGAAAGGCGACACTTTCTCGCTTCTCGAAGGCGAAAAAAAACTTCGGCTACCAGCTAATTCCGTTCGTCCTCCTCTTGTCTTCTTTTTTCATAGTGTCACCACCCACAAGGCTTGAACGAACGACTGCGTTACAGCGTTCCCTCCCCTCCCTCCTCTTCCCCTCTGCTTTGTGCAGCAGAGGTGGACAGCGGGGGGGGGAGGAGTGAGAGACATCCGTTTAAAACAGTGGACATAGTGGCGAAGCATTTGCTCGTTTCTCTAGTTACAAAAAAAAAACATCCTTTGTGGAATTTTTTACTCTCGCTTTCCCCCTCTCTGCCTGAAAGTTCCTTGACCCACTTTTTGTACACAGAAGAATCTTTCGCTTGATTAGTCTTTACTTCCCTAAGGTCATACTAAAAAATATAAAAAAAAGTTTTAAACCTGGAAAGAGAACTTACAAACACGAAACCTTTCTTTTTTCGCAGAAAAAGGAAGAGTTACTGCTGGTAAGAGCAGCAAGTGGTTATAAGTTATAACCAGTGTGCTGGTAACCGGTGTCCTGTTCCACATAGTGAAGTAAATCAGTGTCTGGTAGTAGTATGAACCGGACTGTTACTAAAACCGGCGTAAAGATGAGGGTGTTGGTTGGCTGGTTGTGTTCCAGCAGTCCCCGTTTGCATGCTGCCAAACATACGTACTCGAACACAAAAGTAACGTAAACGTAACGTAAAAGTAACGTTCGTTATTTTTGAAAAGTAACGGTAACGGTATATCGTTACGTTTGTAAAAAAGTAACGTATCTCAATAACGCGTTACTTTTTACCAAACTAACGAGTAACGCTATTTCGTTACTTTTTGTTTTTTTTGGGTAACGGGCACAACACTGCTTTGAGAGGACATGTGAGGTAGTTGGAGCTTCGCCCCAGAAACGTGGCCGCAACGGCTTTTGACTTTGTTGCCCTGTGAGGCTGCAGAGGTCGCGCGCCTTAGTGCTGAGACGCGGACGACTACGCCAAGGTGAAGTCCAGCCTTTTGAAACGGTACCGCCTTTCTGCCGAGGCGTTCCGTCAAAGGCTTAGAAACGCATCCAAAAGAGAGCAGCGAGGCCGCTACCGGAATTCGCTTACGGGCTTAAAACCAATTTGATAGAATGGTTGAAGAGCGAGGAAGCGTACGAAAGCCGAGACAAGGTAGTCGAGCGTGTGTGCCTCGGAACAGTTCTTTCGGTAGCATCTCCGCAGTCAGTCAAGCCTGGGATGCAGGACAGGGCAGGAGTCGACCCTGTCGAAAGGGCCGCTGAGCTGGGCCGAGGAGTACGCAACGCGTAGGCAGCCGAGCGGAGAGGAAAGCGAACCCGGCTTCGGAGCGATCAGCGCAAGACCTGCCTGACAGGGAAACGGCTCGCGAGAACAGGGGGCCCGAGAAGCCAGAAACAGGACAAAAGGTCCCAGAAAAGAGCGGAGATCCCTCGAACGGAGATCCCTTGAACGGAGACGAGGCGCGGAGCAGCCAAACAGGGCAGTTCGGAGGCAAGGAAGCCGTTCCCGTGCTACAACTGTCAAGAGCCAGGTGATCGCATAGCGGCCAGATGTAACAAACCGCGGGTTGTGTTCTCGATACGTGACCGGCAGTGACAAGGACCTGAGCTCCTTCGTCCTTACCTTCACGAGCTCCAGGTAAACGGAAAGCCGTGCAGGGTGCTTCGGGACAGTGCAGCGACGATGGACGTTGTTCATCCGTCAGCGTGTAACGCCATCCTGGCTTCACTGGCAAGCGTAGTCTGGATCAAGCAGCTGCTCGAAAAGCACAGTGTCTGTCTGCCCAGCGGCGACAGTAAGGATAACTGGCCCGTTCGGAGAAGCGATATACGCTGTCCTCGCAAACAGGCCGTAAGCTGGAGCATCCCTATTTGTTTTCTAACCGGTCACGATTTCCTGCTGCGCTGAAAAGGGGTCAACAACTGGGAGAAGGACTAGTTCAGTCGTGTACGAGGTCCAAATCGCGCTCGGCCTCGCCCCTTGTTAACGGAGGATCCAGAGCCAGAGGCAGCTGACGGGGAGCAAGCACTCCCAGAGGTGGAGGCAAGAGAAGCGGGATGAGGGCAGACCAGGGTTGTAGAACAGCCTGACCTCGTGGCACTAGAAAGCGTACGCCGTCCCAACGCGCCGGCGAGGAAAAACGGAGGCAGAGGACGGGATCATTAAAGATCTCTCGTAGCTCCGACGTCGCGTAGATTTTGATCGTCTGCTGCGCAGTAGTACGAGAGTGCTCTTTGACAGTCAAGAGCAGAAGAGCGACCCCAGAAGTGTGTCAGGTTTCAAGCGTTACAGCTCAGGAGAGCTGCTAGGTATCCAACGTGACGGGGCATGAAAAAGGCGGATTGTTTTATCGCCGCTAGAGCGACCGCATTTTCACGCCTAGAAATCACGGGAAAATCGATCACTATGACTTCAGCGTAAGAAACATGGCAAGGCAAATTTAACGGCAACGCCGCGATCGGTTGAGCAGATTTTTCTGATATCACCAAAAACGGGAGGGACGATCTCAGAGGTTTTCGCTCATCCACGGGAATGAGGACTGGGGGCAGCACTTGGTCTGCCAACGCCATAATGACCCCACCAATTGCGAAGCGGTTCTTTGTATTTTGTTCACAGTGACCTCTTTGGAGAAATGAGTTGTGTTTGGGCGACAGCGGGCCTCGATGCCCGAAATTGTCCTAAGGTTTTAAATTTGCAGTGTTTTTGCCAATTTTGGTAATCCGTAATCCAGTCTGGCGGGTCTCTGGCGGATTCCGAGCGTCGACGGCTGTGGCATGGTGTTGCTGTGGGGACGCTTCCGCTGACGCCTCCGTTGTGAGAGGTTTGGGAGCTTGCTCGAAGTGCTTGCAGCGTCTTCTCACGGCCTACTCCCAGCCCGAACCTCTTCAGGCCGTGCTGATTGTACTCACCGGCCATTCGAGGTTTCCCTGGCCCCGGAGGGGCTGTTAAGAATGGAACCCTTCGGCGACGTTCTTCCGAGTTTTCCAACGCTGCGGAAACGAGTCATGAATCTGTCCGGCACCGTCGCCCGCCTGTCTAGTGCCTGCACGAAACGAGTCCTCGACGCGTTCAGGACCGTCGCCCACCTGTCGAGGCCTGCGCTGAAACGAGTCTCAACGCGTCCGTGACGTCAACGGACGTGTGTGTGTGCGTGTGGGTTCGTGCGCTCACGAAAGGGAGAGAGGCATAACCTAACTACGGAGAACTTGGCTACGACGCACCTTGGCTACAGATGCACCCTCAGACCAGGGTGCGTCTTTGTATGGTTTAGTCCCCGAAGGCAAACGGAATGTTCGCCAGGAGGACGGATGCTTTTTTCGCTTGTCTTAGGGATCGGCGAGACTCAGCCCAGCACGGCTGAAAGTGTTGACAAAACCTTTTCGACGAAAGTGGCGAATTTGTTTAATGTGCCATCGAACGTCAAGACATTACATGGTAGGGGCTTCGCGCGTTGTGTGAATGCGAGTGAACGAATGTGTTGACTCGTCTTCACCCAACTATCTCGTCAAAAATGACCTGCTGACATTTCACAAGTCCCATTCACGTAATTTGCCTTCGCGCAAAACGATTGCATTTATCCAAACCCGAACACCTCCAAATACTAACACTCTTTTTCTTCTCTTAAATGAAACTTAACAGTTTGTAGAAGCCGGCGCTTTCAACACCGGAGTCTCGCAGTCAGAATAAATGGTCACGTCAATCGCTAAAACTGGAGTTACTGAGAACATGTCGAGCCCGTCTCTGCGTCTCCCGTGACTAACCTTTCTGGTAGTCCAATGTTAAAACTCAAAATCCGCAACGACAATAATTTGATGCACGGCACACCCACTAAAAAGCACATTCAGGGGGCAGTATCCAGACGCTCCCGCCATCGTCGTCGCTGTTTCAGAGAACATTTTAGATGAACAACGAAGAACGAACCAGCCCGGAACGTCACCCAGGGCAACACCCAGCTACTACAAACAAAATGCGAACTAAAACCAAAAAAAAAAAGCGAGCGAAAAAAAAACGAAAAAAAACAAATGTGTTCGCTGCTACGTCCCTTGACTGGCGTGTTTAAAATGGCGACCTTCTCCCGTCCTTGAAGCAGTGCGTGTCCGTGTGTTGTCTGTGTAGCGGGAGGGGGAAAAAGATTTTCGTGCGCACCCTTCACCCTCCCACCGTGTTCCCCGCCCCCACCCCGCATTCTTTCTTGTAATCCTCGGTCACGTGGGGTTTGGGCAGGCAGATGGGGTAAGAGAGGGTCCGTCGGAAAATGCTGGCCTTGTTTGAAAAGAACCTGTTTTTAGTCAGTTGAATTCTCGTCGAAAGCTAGTCCCCGTTCTTTCTCCTTGTGTCCCTCTCCGATCGTTGCGGGATCCGGTTTGGATCGCGGTGCTGCAGCACTGGACTTGATCTGTTCTGAAGTCACAAGTCAAAGGGAACTCGATCAAGGTGTGTCGAAGTGCTTCTGTTTATGGTATATTCATTAACTGCGGCTTCAGAAAGTGTTTTATTTTGAGCGCGTTCTCTTAGCTTGCAAAGCGCCATGCTCTATTCTTTTTGGAACAATGGTTGTTGATTTTGTTATGCAGCACAGACTTACATTCAATCGTATCGAGCGAAACGCTAGTTCTACCGATAGCTTATTTTTTTTAGTTTTGCAGACCCTGGCAGGGTCGCTTGACCATAAAGGCCTGTCCACACATCAGTGGCGTCACGAGGGTCAGCGGCATCCGGGGCGGCAGCCCGCCGCGACACCCCCCCCCCCCCCCCCCCCCGCTGCGTGTCCCGCCGCGACCCCCCCCCCTCCGCCTCGCGCGGCCCGCCGCGGCCCCGCCGCCCCCCCCCCCCCCCCCTCGTGGCCCGCCGTGACACCCCCGAGCGCTGCACTCCGGGGCGGTCCGCCCCCCCCCCCGCCCCCCCCCTTGTGACGCCACTCGCCACATGCAGCGGAGCGCCGTAATCATAGCGCAGACCTTGCGGTAAGCGCGTGCTGACGGAGCGCATAGAGTTATTACAATAAACGCTAGAGGCTCAGCTGGCGCTAGTGTCTACGGGACTTCCGGTTGCAAATTGAAGCAGACAGCATGCAGTCTACATTTCCAGCCTCCCTGTGTATTCCTATGGGAAAACGCGCGTGAATTTTGTCTCTTCGCCGGAAAATAACATGAATAACTTTTGTCATATCGGTTGTAACGGATAGTATGTACCTTTATTGGTATTGTGAAAGTGTAATTGCTTTAGTTACAGCATTTTTCTTTACCACTGAGCGATGTTAAACTTCGCTCTATTTCAGGCCCAAACCCCTGTTTCAAGGAAGGTATGTGAAAACGAGCGACGATTCTATGCAGACTAACGATCGAAAGGAATGTAGAGTGTGTTCAAGGTTTGCTAGCATTTCGGTGGTGCTTATATATTGCTAATATGCCCGTCCTGTCACTCTATGAAAATGACTCCGTCGTGCATCTTTACGATCGGTTAAAGAAACATTCGAATGCCAAAAATAACGCACGTGAGCTACGAAACGTGTGTCTTTTTATTATTTCCTATGTTGGGCAGTTTTTATCGGGGCACCTGCTCTCTGGCTCTCCTTATTTGCAAAGATTTGGAGCGTGCGGGTGATGCTTTGAACCATTTGAACCCAGAACAAGCATCTTCGCAGTACTTATTTATTGCAAATCTGACTATATTACGTGACTTTCAATTTATTTTGATCGTCTGCAAGCACAAGCAGTTACTTATCCAGTGTTACTGCGTAGTTCTTGCCGTCTCTCTCGGTTTTCTACATGTCCTTCGTTCGTTTGGCACGTATATCCCCCATGTTGGAAAGCGTCGACGCCGTGTTCGCGCTAACAGTGTCCGACAGTGCACAAAAATACACGTACGAAGCCGTTTTAGCACTCGTTTTTAATGCGATGAATTTGAAAGAAAAACGCCGTAACTGACCATTTATTTCGTCTGCGTGACTGAGAAATGTTCCAATGTGCCTAGTACGTACAAGTTATTCGTGATATTTGCTCTTATAATCGAGCGCAGAGAGAAAATGCACTCGCTTTTTCCCATAGGAATACATTACCGGAAGTCAAATTTAGACTGCTTGCTGTCTGCTTCAAATGCAACAGCACACTAGCGCCAGCTGAGCCTCTAGCGTTTATTGTAATAACTCTATGGGGAGCGGTCAATAATTTTGTATCGCACCTGTCAAAACTGTTGCTCATGGCAGACGAAAGTAGCTCACGACACGTGAGCAGCGCTACATCAGCGCTCTTCGGCTGCTTCTGAGGCACCGGCATTAATGGAGACATTTATTCGATCGTACAGTAGACTTCCGCGTTGATGGCGGGAGCTTGTGCCGTCACTTTGAAGCATAGTTTGAGTACGCACACGCTGGGTCTGTAACTGGCAGGCGAACGGTCTACTAAAATCTAATATTGCGCTGGTCTGCTGTCAACATTGTAGCACTTATGCAGCTCATTTGTTAGTTTTATTCTGCGTGTGTTATATCTCATGCTTTTGTCGAGCGATCGTATTTCCACGCCGCCCTGTTACTAATAATCCAACTCGCAAAACAGGCAAGAGCTGCCGGTGCCCCAATAAACGGTGCTGGGACCACGAGCGGTTTGACAGACGTCCTGTTGTCAAGCCATCGTCGACGCAAGTGCACTCTTTCGGAATTCGGCCTTATAGTGGATTCTACCGGCCAGGAACTTCGACTTCAGTCATCCTTGAATGCGATGTGTATCTACGAGGCAATAAAGCTAATATTTAACCTGAACTGCAAGATTTCGTTTCGAGATTTGTGGCTCGGGACCAAATGTAAAAGATAAACCTTTAGTCCCAAGAGTCTAAATCCAAGGGCGCAACGTTTAGACCCAGGGGTCCAAGTGCCAGGGCCTAACAGTTGGTCCTCGGGGTTCATTTGAAGCGGTGTAACACTTAGTCCCAGGGGTCCAAGTGCAAGGGCCTAACAGTTCGTCCTCGGGGTTCAATTGAGACGGTGTAACAGTTGGTCCCAGGGTACCAAGTGCAAGGGCCTCAACAGTTGGTCCTCGAGGTGCAATTGAAACGGTGTAACATTTGATCCCATCGGAGGAACTGCGAGAGACTAATGGGAGGTGAAACTGTTACTCCCCTTCCCGTTAGTCTCCGAGGGGACTAATGGTTGTGGCAACGCACTTGCTCCCTCGGGGACTCAAGTCGCGCCCCCTTTTCTAGTGTACGACGCACTTGACGGCGGGTTGCTGCTGCGCACTTGCTGCCCTGGCGGGGAGTGAGGGAGAAAACGGGACCCTATATAAGGCGGAGCGCGAGGCTGCTCCGGAGTTCTCTCGGATTTGACGACTGTATCGCAACCATGTAATTAAACCGTTCGTTACGTTACCACCTCCCACCTCCACTGACCCCTGGGTTCTTCACTTCGGGGAATGGTCGTCGTCACGAGCCAGGAAGCTCCCGGACGTGCGGCATAAACCCCGCCTCTAACAAGGGTGAACTTCGTATATTATTTTCTTACGTTATTTCTTGGAGGACATTTTTCAAGGTCGGGGGAATGGGGGATGGTTCCGGAACTCTCATTTTCTATACTACTTACGTGCTTCGGAAAGAGAGGTCTTGCCGTTCTCATCCATTCTTCACAGTGACAAGGTTTCGACCGTACCCCTTTAAAGATGGTGACTATATGTATGCGTGTTCCAATAATATGCCACAAAACCTATAAGGCAGGGGTCTCAAACACGCGGCTCGGGACTCGCTGGGACGCGGCCTCGCAGGCAACCGGCTGTGAGTTTCCCCCATCCCCGTCTTGAGCGCTAGCAATGGTATGCGCCATAGTTGTCTTACCTCGCCGATCTCATTTCCACTCAAAACGTAGCTCGATCAGCCTCCTTTAACGTGTCTCACATAGTTTATACGATGCTTATAAACGTAATTTGTGCCCTGACTGGCCTGTGTTTCGCCTTTATTTGTTTGTTCTTCCCAGTTTTTTAGTGATGTTAATCACCTGTACAACAATTCCGCTACTGCGCTGCTGCAAGCGCAAGCTCTTCGCTCAAAAGGACGCATCTCAGTTGCTTGATCGAACTCTCGTTCAGCAGGACCAGACTGGCAAAGATAAAGCTAGGTGAGCCCGGGATTGCCGCCTTCAGAAAAATATCACCATTAAAATACACGTATCTTCTCAGACTGTTAGGTAAATATCGTAAGGAAAGCAAAACTGTCGTGTGAACATAGAGTTCTTCTAAAGCGGGGGTGCAACGATTTTATGATTAAAACAATTTGCATCTTCGTCTTTTGTGCGTTGTTTATCGTGTCCTGAGGATATGAAAAAAACACCTCCTTCATTAAAAATGTCTCGATTCCGCCAAGCAGAATCGCAAAGCAAAAGTCTAGCTTTTCCCCCACCCGCAGCCGCAATTGGCAGCCGGAGGAACTCACGGCGAGAAGACTACGTGACTCTCGCTCGGCTGCTAAGCTGCGGCATAACGCCCACTAATGTCAGCGAGAGAGAGGGAGAGGAAGCGTCCTCCGGACCAGGTAGGACCCTGAAGACTGGGAGTGAGTTGAGGGGCAAAGCCCGAAATGCCAATATTTATCTTTTTTTTACGCAACAACTAGGAGACGCAGGCGAAATCGGTTTTCTGTGCCTTTGACTTCAGAAGGTGTCAGAGGGCAACCTCCACAGGCCATTTCAATCCGAATGTCCGAAATCGTTGCCCCCCCCCCCCCCCCCCCCTTTAAAGACATGTTGAGCTTTGCTGATTCCTCGTGGTGAACTGAACAACGGCAATGACACTGTGCTTGCCTCTCTTCTTCTTTTTAAAAACGCCAGCGCATTGCGGGGCGGTGCCACGGTAACTCTTGTTATCACATCTGGTCAGGACCCAAAGTAGTCCTATAAACAAATTAAAGCTAAATATAGGTCACTGGTGCAGTGCTGCGAGAGTTTACAAAACTCACAGAGCGCGATCTTCCTCCTCTTTAAAATCTTTTCACCTCCCTCAACCCGCTGCTGGCCCTGCGACTCTTTCTCTGGTTGGTTATCTGGCTTCCATACTCAAAATGAGCTTGGCACTTCACTGGTGCCCCGTGCGCGCGGCATGTGCAGCGTTCGCGTGAACGTGGCTTTGGCAAGCTTGTATCTGCACGTATACTCGCCCACACGAGCTGAGACACGGCGGCGGCCCGGTAGCTAGGTGCGCAGACTGCCGAAAGCGTGCTCACGGCGAGCTTCCATTGCGACGTGCGTTTGACACCATCTAGATGTTGCCGGTTTTAGTAGCCTATCAATGTGAGCTAACTGTCTTGGATGCAGGCACTCGATCTAAACAGCGCCCTCACAGTATGGACTTCAGTGGCACCCTGATTCCATATCGAAACGCGAGATTTAGGCGCCTCGCTAGCTCTTCTGCGTCAACACCTATACTCCGCTCAACTCTGTTGCTGCGACTGGAAGGCGTCTCACCTTCAACTCGAGCGTTCTGCCCTTGCTAACACAAGTGTGAACGTGCAGGCACGCACAACCAAAGCACCTGCAGAAGCCGTAGCGAGCTTGCGCTGAAGGCGGAGCTTCTGGTCCCAACTTATAGGGCCCTAAAAAAAAAAAAAGAAAAAAAAAAGAAAACTTTTTTTAAACACATTGGCTGGGACACGCATGTCAAAAAATAAAAATGTACGCGAAAAAATATTTGCAGAAATATTTACGGCGAGAGATTTATTTTGAAATTCTGCACGCAAAGTTCATGACGTCACGGAATGGTCATTCGCTCACAACGAGTTGTGTGCATCCTGCTCTTTCCACCTCAACGTGAAGGCGAAGCCGATCCACTTTCCTCCACGCGCCCGAAATGCAGAGGGAAAATAAGTAAAAAGGGGAGATTACCAACTAAGTCGCGTCTCGCGCCGTCTATATTGCCTCCACAATGTTTTTTCCGCCTAAAATTACTTTTGGACGATTTGTGTCCCAACCGAGCTGTTAAAGAAATTTTAACATTTTTAGGGGGTTTTTGAAAGAGGTGGGCGGATTGTATAGACGTACTGTCTTTGCTAAGAGTACGAGCGGCAAACGCGCTGATGTTGAAGTTGGAGCGGCGCGCCGCGACGGCTCTTCCGTGCCCTGCGAGCACGGGTTGGAACACGAACTCCAAGATACAAAGCCGCAGTGTTGCATTTTCTGCGTCACATATGGAGAGGCCAGCGCGAGAGCGGCAGATTGGACACAAGCGCCGCGCCATGTTCGGAAACTGGAACTTCTCACCGATTGAGCGCGAGTTCTCCCACGAATCGAACTATCGTATACGCGAACGACGTAAGTTTTCTGACGCAAGATGGTGGCTCTGGACCGAGGAACCCAAGCATGCGGCTGGCATTTACGGTTCCCGCCATATGACCACCTTCAAACCTTTTGTGCAGTACAGCCGAGTTAGGCAGGAGAGAGAGCCTGCGCCAACCTGTTCAAGAGGTAGGAAAGGAGGAACGGGAGAAAGGGCTGCGATTCCCCCGTTCCTCCTTTCCCTACTCTTGAACAGGTCGAGATGCACTCTCTCCTGTAGCTTTGGCTGTACTGCACGGTTTTAGTAAGGCGGAGTAGCAGAGAATTTTTTCGGGGGTGGGGGAGGGGGGCTAAGGTGTCTGGAATGTCCATGACTGGGATCTGAAAACGGGGGGGGGGTCAAATGCAAGTGTATGTTATAGGGTCGGCTGAATTTCGGGGAGGGCGGGGGAAGGAGCGCCGAAGCCTCATAAGCCTCCTCCTGGCTACGCCACTGGGCTTCAGTGAGTCAAAGGCCTCCTGTGGAAAGCGGTCAGTAGGCACGTGCTGCGCTCCCTGTCCCCGATTGGCTCCGAGGGACCGTATATATCAGGCACGTAGCCAGGATTTTGTTTCGGGGGGGGGGGGCGCCCACGACAAAATGCTGTATGAGGGGGAGGGGAGAGGAGCCCCAGCAAAATGGAAGATTGTGGGCGAAGAGGGGCCCAGTCGCCATGCCCCCCCCCCCCTCCCCGGCTACGTGCCTGGTACATAGCGTTCGGTGTTATTCAAGTTACGGCGAATCGTATTGTATACACTTTTCAATCGCTGATAAGTTATCAACCAAGCGAATAAAAATGCCGAATCACCAGGCTGTGGATGGATGCATGCGCGGCATCTGATATTTCCGTAGAGAGCTGGTGCACATGCTCAGAACGCCTTCCACAGCCCAGCAGAGAAAAATGGCTGCGCGCTGAAAGCAATCCACCTTGGGGTGTGCGAGTATCTGAGTTTTGAATTTGATTCGAATAACGACTGTTCGAGTTATTCGACTCGAGTTTCGACCATACAGCATTCGAGTTTTCGAAAACATCGAATATCAGTGCTGCTGGCGAAAGTTCGGGATTATTCAGGAACGCCGTTCACATGGTGGAATAGCCCTCACAAGCCTGTGTTGGATCTAAAACCGTGCCTGCATTAAGAAAACTTGAGAAACGAACCATTTCGACAGAAAGTACTCGGTTCGTTTCTTGAGCTCCCGAACAGAAGCAGTCGTGCTCCCAGCTTCTGGATGCTCTCGACGAAAGCCCGCTAACCACGCATGAATTGCCATTATGAATTCATTTAAGGATCTTACGTCACACATAGCCAACTTTGTGCGCTATAAACATATTCTCAATTGTTACGTGTATATGACAAATTATTATCAAAATACAAATAGCAGCGATAATTGAACCAACCTCTTCTGCTGACCCGTCGCTTCCCGCGGCGTCGAGTGAGGTGGATAGGGACATGTGGCTGTCTTGTACATATGTTACTAAAACGACAGTAATCAATTACAATTACTCATGGTTCAGGAGTATTCAATCAGGTTACTCGATTACTTGAGGAAAAGTAATATAACGTTACTTGAAAAGGTAAGCCTTACTTTTTAGATTACTTCGGAAGCTTCAGGTTGTTGCAACCAATGCCGGCCCTACACCACCAAGCGCCCTGAGCAAACTCCGGCCGTGGCGCCCTTCCCCCCCCCCTCCCTTCCCCTCTTCATACGCCCCTATTTGTACGACATCACGTTGTTAGTGAACATGTCAGTTGCGGCACAACACAAGTGTTCTGTCAGATGAGGCACCGCATTCGAAAACGAATTGCGACCGAGCATAAAGCGTTGTGTCGGGTGCCATAATCGAATAAATAAAAAAGCTAAACAAAAATCGAAAAGGGGCGCGCGGCTGCCCCCCCTTGATGGCTCTATGTGGCTGACTGCCCAGGTCGCCCACGCTACAAGCGCGAGCTAGCCCGCGCTCCGCGTGCGCTCGTTCTGCGGAAGAACACTCGAAGCAGCGACCTCGAGCTCTCGGTGCTTGCAACATCGAGAAACTCGATATCAGCTAACGGGAACAATTGACTCCGTAAGTGTGACGTCATGGGTCCAAACAAACCGTTGCTAGGGTCGTTGTTATGGACGAATACATGTGGCTCGGTTTCGCTACGAAAACCCGACCATTCAAAAAATCAGGAGTAGGATTTAAACTTCTAAAAATCACAGATATAGAAAGCTTGAATGTCATATATGTTTCGACAGAAGTGTGCCGGTAATCGCTCGTTTCTGAAATATTTACGACTGCAACTTCCGGTCCTCAAGATGCCTGCAGCAGACGACGAATGCAAGAAGTATGCCGTCTGCCGCACGCCGGCCGGCCAAGTGGGGCCGTCGTTTGCATCGTGTGAATAAAGACGATATTCTGACATCGCATTTGTTTGAAATATAATGAGTTTCATACACTCTTAAGATTTCATAGTGGGGTGCGATGCAAAATATGGTTTATCGAAAGTCCGGGCGTCGATCGAGATGATAGTCTGCTAAAAGATCGCATTGCACCCGCGAGAAAAGCACTTCAGGCGAACGGTTGAGATCCCAAATTTTGTTTGCGGACTCGCGCTATGCGAGGGTGCTTCGTATACCTGGTTGTAACCATCGCGTGGAGAGAGATTCTTGCAGTTTCTTCAGATTTCCGCAAGACCCCAAAGCGCGAAAGAACTGGATAAAAAACATAAGGTGAGTCTATTACAGACTGTACTCGCATCGCGGGTTCGATGAAGATCTTCACCAAAAGAGCACATCCACGGAATTTGATGTATACCAAGGGGGAAAAAAGCAAAATACTGCGAAATCGCGATAGACATGCAATTCTTTAATAACCTGACAACCACAATAATAAAATAATAATAACAAACGACTTACCTCGACGGCGTACGATTTGTTTCTCATGGTGGCCTGCACTACGCCGGTAATGCACTTCAGGTCGTCGTCGTAACTGATCTGCGTGACGTGGTTTGATTTTACTGCATTTTCACCCTCGTAACTAAGCTGGGTTGTTCACAGGAAAAAACGCACATTGCGGAGGCCTCTACGGCCACGGCAATCCACTTGTTTTTGTCGCTTGTTTACCGACGCATTTCAATGAAGACGCCCGCTGCAACAGAGGCCAGCAAATCTATCGTGTCGTCTGCTACCAAAGCAAAGCGGAGTGTAAGACTTCAGAAATGGCTTTCATCGTTGCAATATGACACTGAGACGACAAGAACATCTTCATAATTAGATATCAAGAAGTTAGGTTGCTTACAAAAAATTATTTACTTACTTGTAAGCAAAAATCTAGCCTCATGTGGAGTCTCCATGCATTAGTCCATAGCAACGTCCCTAGCAACGGTTTGTTTGGACCCAAACGCCATGTTGTGACGTCATCACTTACGGGGTCAATTAACGCTGGAGGAATAGGTTTGCTCTTCGTGGCGCTTATAGAACATGTTTTATTTTCGTAACCGAACAGATTTTTAATAACGTGTACAAGACTGCGCAAGAAGAATGGATCGAACCGTTCACTCAGCATGCTGTGCGTCCATTACACGTGGATCGGAGGACACACCCGTCAGTGGTGTCATACGTGTATCGTTTAAGTGCGTTCATTAACACCGTTTTTATTCGGGCTTACCTATCTTTGTTCCGCATGCCCTGCAGGAAAATAGACATGGTAGTGTTTTTTACTCATTTATGCGGACTTTTTTGAGACTTGTGTGAACATTGCGAATAACATTTTCTGTGGAGTATTCGCACTTGATTCGACATTCAACTTCTTGGCCATTACTCGGCACTATTCGATTCGAACTCAGACTCACCTTTCTTAAAACCATGAATCCAGTGGGCAAAACATGTTCGCACCGCTACTATGACAGGCGCTTCGAGCAGGGCACTCGTGCCAGCGCTTGTGGTGCCCCCGCGCGTTCTCCTGTCCGAAAGGGACCAGCGACTTCCGAAAAAGGCGGATTGCGGAGCCAGGCGGCGACGCATGCTCTGGCAGCAGACTTGTGCCTATCTCGAATACGCTACTCAAGATACTGTGCCTAAAATACTTTTTAAGTATCTTGGCATCTTGCAATTACTTTTGATCGAGACTATTTGATACTCTATTTTTAATTGCATTTCTGCGTATCTTGGACTCATTATCTTCAATACATTCTTGACATTCCGCCATTTTCCGAGTTCTTCGGTATGAAGTGGCGTGGGCATGGCACGAGCAAACCGTTGAACATTATTTCGAGCAACCAAATCCTGCTGCACGATAAATTGAGCTCGTGCAAACATCGCTTTCTGCAGCCAAATTGTGACTCATACTTCGCCCCAAAGTTCGTACAATTGAAGATTTTCCCGCACCTTCCCAAAGGTGTCTTTTGGTTTCTTAAGGTTCTCCCCAAAAAATCTTCAAACAAAGGGGTAGTTTTACGAAAGTAAAGATTGCCATACGAAGGCGCAACGTTACGGGGAAAGACCCAACGACAACAATGCAGACTTCAGTGTCAAAAAAATAACAAACAGAAGAAAAAATGAGAAGCGGGACACAAAAAGAAGACACTTTTGCTTGCCGTATATTTAACCCAGCTACAACAAAACGTCGAGTTTTGTTTTGTTTTTTCTCTTCTTGTCGTCAGTCTGGCGACGCTTATTGCTCTTGCGAACACTGCCTGTAAGCGAACATTGATAAGCAGAGAACAGGACGGGGAAACGAACCACGCGCGGGATGACCTCCTCAAAATGGCAACAAAGCGTCCCCCAACGTTGAGTGCCTTTTTGAACAAGGGCCTTCGGTGCGACCAGTGCAGTGGCTATCACGTGGGCTTTCTCTGTTATCCATTCACTCATCGCCGTATCCAAAGTTCGTTTCTAGTGAACTATGATTGTAGTTAAACGAAACGTCTGAGAGTGCGTCGCAGGACGTGATATTCAGCGATTTCACCATAGGCAGAAGCGACCTCTTTTACTTTTTTTGTCCCAGGAAATGTTTTGCGCGAATACCGGTTCGAATCGAGATAGAACTGTGTCATTCACAAGTCTTCCCAGTGCAAGGAAAAGCCACATGACAACCGGGCTGTTCAATTCAAACAGGTATTCGCACAACCTCTCTATATGGGTGATTTCATCTCCGCTCAGACACAAATTTTGAATTAAACTTTTAATTTTATTCTTTTAATTTTTTTGAAAAAAAAAATGTTGTCGGGCATTTTTTTATAACAGTGAAGACGCAAACGGCAAGTTCTTCGGATCTTTTTGTTCTCAAGGTATGGACCGTTGAGGCTGGCCGAGGTGGAAACTGTCGTTTTTCTTCTAGCTTGTCGGGGGGTGCCATATTCCTCTCCATCCCTTTTCCTTACTTTTTACGCTACATCAATATAACGTTTTGGGAACACTCTCAACATATGCTTTTTATGCTAATTGAGGTATCTGGGTCGCGACATTTGTATTTTTTTGTTTGTCAAACCGCCTTCTGCGACGATATTTTCAGCAAGCTGGTGCTGTCTGACCTAATCAACATATTTTCTTATGATCTTTACATCACCGTAAAGCTCAAATTAAGTTCTTTCTTTTTTGAGTATAATTTCAATATGGTGCAATAAATATATAATCGCGTTTTCATGTGCCTGAAAAGAAAAAACGGATATTTCGAAAAACTAGCAAGCTTGGAGTCGATTTTCTAAAAAAAGACCACAACTTTTATTTCTTTTATTTTTTATTCACAGTTAGGTAATATAGTAGTCTATCAGGAACTATCAACAGAAATTGTAATATATCGTCTGTATGGCCGCTATTAAGACTCAAATCTCGTGTCATGAGCGTTTTGAACGGGACTTCGCACAGGCGCTCTGCTGAGCAGAATTTTGTGCGTACGTGCAGGTTTTCTACTTATCGTTAGCAATTACCTCAATATCCAAATCCATAAAACATGAATAAAATTTGGAGTAGTGTATTTAAAAAAAAGGTTACTGAGAAGTTCGTATCCACCATGCTTTCGGGCACCAGCGCTTACTTCCTCTCGATACGGGGTGAATCGCAGATCGTTAGAGAATTCCTCTGGGGCCTTTTTGCTTTCGGCTTTGAGCTTTGAAATACCGAACTTGATATGTAATTGTCGTATTTTGTTATGTCGAACAGATATGTAGTGCACATACATATGTATGATTTTGTATCTGAAACTGGGAAGTTTCGATTTGTTCTGTGCACGTACGGACTATTTCGGGTAAAATAACAAGCATTTCGTATAGTGTGCAAGGCTTCTAGATATGTTGGCACATGTGTTTAGGGTTTCATTTTCTATTTTCAGTGATTCATGCCGGGTTACTGGGACGTTTTCCTCTTGACTTAGGTTTGTCCGGGAGCCCAGATGCTATACGTATCGTCTCCGTCAATGCATGATATGGCCAAGCTCACACACCTAAAAAGCGTCGTCGGTGCCAAAAGCAAATAAATATTGCTAGAGATGTAGTATTGTTGCTTCCTCAGTCTTCTTTACAAGCTCAGATCTTGAGGTAACTACTAACGTCAAATCGAAAAACCTTACATAGGTCAAAATTCTGCTCAGCTGAGCGTCTATGCTGAAGCCCCGTTCAAAACTCCTCGTTGCACGAGATTCAAGTCCCAATAGCTAGCCATACAAACAATATATTGCAATTTCTGTTGGTCGTTTCTGATACTGATAGACTACTAGTATTACACTAACTGTAAATAAATAATAAAAATGGAAAGCTTTTTTTTTTGTTTTTTTTTTTTAGAAAGTCGATTTTAAAACTTGCATGTTTTTCGAATATTTGTTTTCCAGGCAAATGTTCCCGCGTTATATGTTTAGCGCAAAATATTCAATTTGTAATTTAAAATAAAGTGCTTATTGAAGGAGGGCTTTGTCATTACGGTGATTTAAAGATCATAAAAGTATACTGATTAGGTCACACAGCACACCTCGCTAAACTTCGTCAAAAACTGTTCGCAAAAAGGCTTGGTTTGACTATTTTCTTTCAACATATTATGACCTGAGACGCGTTATTAGCATAACTCGCCGTTCTGCATCTTCTTTCATTAAAGGAATTTACAGGTAGTTACTTAAAATTTCAGAGGCGCTAATTATGAGTTAGTGTATTTTTGTGAGTCGCTTGTATTACTGGGCGACAAGTGAACAAAACCAAAATGTAAGCTTTTATAGCCGCTCATACAAACAAAATTTTACGCTTCTGTTTATTTTGCTTTACCATAAAGCACTGCAATAGGTAGCTGGGAGAAAACAGTTTGGCCAAAAGAAAAGGTAGGCCTTTTAGAAAATCGACCTTCGATCGCATAAATTTTTTAAATAGTCACCTGCTTTACGAAAAATACGGTCATTTCTTTACTACACTGGCAACGTCAAATTTGTTAGCATTAGAAGGAGTACTACTCTAAGCTTTCTGAAAATACTAAATATGTTGATACCTTCTCATATAGGTCACACGGAAGAGCTGTTAAACTTTCACAAAGTATCGTCAAAAAAACGTCATAATGACAAATTTTCTAAAATACATTTCATATAAATAATTGCGTTAAAATACTTAAGTCAGAGTAATGAACCAGTGCTGTCTTACTCCAAGCATCAAAGGAGAATGCAGGGATTGGTGTTCCCCACGCGCCACACGCGCACGCCTTCCCCGTATAAAAGATTCGAAGTAAATAGCCAAAAGAAAGCGTTGACGAACGCGCGTGCAAGATGCCATTTGTTTTAGGTGTTTTGCTTTAGAAAAGTTACTACTGCTAGAGGCCGGCACGTGCGGCGCGTGGAACACCAATCCCTGCATTCTCCTTGATGCTTGGGTAAGACAGCAATAGACCATTTGCTGTCTTACCCAAGCATCAAGAGAGAATGCAGGGATTGGTGTTCCACGCGCCACACGCGCACGCCTTCCCCGTATAAAAGATTCGAAGTAAATAACCAAAGAAAGCATTGACGAACGCGCGTGCAAGATGCCATTTGTTTTAGGTTTTTGCTTTGGAAAAGTTACTACTGCTGGGGCCAGCACGTGCGGCGCGTGGAACACCAATCCCTGCATTCTCCTTGATGCTTGGGTAAGACATGCAATAGACCATTTGCTTTATTACCCAAGCATCAAGGAGAATGCAGGGATTGGTGTTCCACGCGCCACACGCGCACGCCTTTACCCGTATAAAAGATTCGAAGTAAATAACCAAAATAAAGCGTTGACGAACGCGCGTGCAAGATGCCATTTGTTTTAGGTTTTTGCTTTGGAAAAGTTACTACTGCTGAGGCCAGCACGTGCGGCGCGTGAACACCAATCCCTGCATTCTCCTTGATGTGCTTGGGTAAGACAGCAATAGACCATTTGCTTTATTACCCAAGCATCAAGGAGAATGCAGGGATTGTGTTCCACGCGCCACACGCGCACGCCTTCCCCGTATAAAAGATTCGAAGTAAATAACCAAAAGAAAGCGTTGACGAACGCGCGTGTAAGATGCCATTTGTTTTAGGTTTTTGCTTTGGTAGTGCTTACTACTGCTGAGGCCAGCACGTAGCGGCGCGTGGAACACCAATCCCTGCATTCTCCTTGATGCTTGGGTAAGACAGCACAGACCATTTGGTGTATTGCCCAAGCATCAAGGAGAATGCAGGGATTGGTGTTCCACGCGCCACACGCGCACGCCTTCCCTGTATAAAAGATTCGAAGTAAATAACCAAAATAAAGCGTCGACGAACGCGCGTGCAAGATGCCATGTGTTTTAGGTATTTGCTTTAAAAAAGTTGCTACTGCTGAGGCCAGCACGTGCGGCGCGTGGAACACCAATCCCTGCATTCTCCTTGATGCTTGGGTAATATAGCAATAGGTCTATAGGTCTATTGTGTTCACAGGCATCTATTAAAAAGAATAAGAGGCGCCAATTTTGAATTAGTGTATTTTTGCTAGTAAGTTGATTTACTGACAAAACAGCCAAACAAAATCAGATTTCAAGCTCTTATAGCTGCCATACCAACAAAATTTTACATTTACTATTTATATTACCTTATAAAGCACTGCAATAGATAGCCAGAGAAAAAGTCAGCCAAGTAAAAGGTGTTTTCTTTTAGAACTCGGACCTCCAACTCTGCCAATATTTTGAAATAGCCCTTGCTTTACTTCAGGAATACACTGCCCTTTCTCTTCTCCTACACACAACGTTAAATTCTGATTTTATCAATAGAAAGAGTATACTCTTAGCTTTCTGAGAAATTCTAAATATGTTACGACTCTCCTCAAATATGTCACACAGAAGAGCTGGTCAAACTATGACAAACATTGCCAGCTGGCACACTTTGACATGTATTCTAAAACTAAAGTGAAGACAGCTAATCACTATAAAATTATTGAACCTAAATAACCCCTATTCTGAGAGTGGCCCAAAAAAAGTTACACTGCACTACCGAAAAAGAGCAAAACGTAGAAAGAAGGAGTGAAACATGACACCTCCGACAGGCGAGGAAAAGTCAATTTTTGCGCCTCGGCTGCTTAAAATGTCCAT
>JAZHYW010024031.1:0-18013 GCA_037355805.1 Ixodes ricinus
GACCTCACTTATACAGAATATGATGTAACACCCCACGACACAAATGAATACGTATGTGCCATTGTCAAGAGCAAGTCACGTCACTTCACTGTTATCTCTACATACATTCAGACAACGACACAATTCGACTCTCAACGGCTAGAGCATATTGTACAGAACACCCCTTCCCCACATATATTATGTGGTGACTTCAATGCCCATCACGAAGTTTGGGGTAGTACTCGCAACGACAAGCGAGGAAGGCAAATCAATGACGTTGCAGAGCGTCTAAATTTAGTCCTGCTGAACGATGGCACTCCAACCTTCTACAGAGGAGAAACTGTAAGCAGCGTCCTTGACTTAACATTTGTGTCAGCTGACTATGCAAAAAACGTAACCTGGTCAACTGATCTTGAGGCAAGGGGAAGTGATCACATACCCGTCCTGATTTTTGTCCGTGGATTTGATAGCAATAAGAAATCACGCTCCGTTTTAGTAACTGATTGGGTGAAATTCTCTGAACTTTCAAAAAACTTAATTACAGCAGCTACCAGTAATGAACAATTAGCACATTCCATTACACATTGCCTCAAACAGGCCACACGGAACATAACTCTGCCTTACAATCGTACAGAAATTGACATCGAATATGAAAGGTTGAGAGCAATTCGAAGACAAGCAGAAAGGAAAGCCAGACGCACGAAAAAGCGGGATGATGTTCGTAATGCACGCCGGGCCCAGAAGATGGTGCGAAAGCATTTAGACGCTCTAGGCAAACGACGATGGCGAAAACTTTGTGCCTCACTGGATGCAAAAAAAAAAAATATCGCTCAACTATGGAGGGTAGTGCGAGGAATGCGAACTCCGGCTCAGCAACGTTATCCCTTCCGAGCGCTTGCATTACATCAAGGTACCTCCGACATTGAAATGGCTGAGGCATTCTGCCGCCTTATTGTGCAAACATCGTGCCATATAACAGATCCAAAAACTATCCCAATTGTTTCCACGTTATCAAAAGAACCTTCTTTAGACTTGCCCTTCACACTTGAGGAACTATCCCACGCCCTGCAAGATTCTAAAAAGAAATCATCTCCTGGTCCAGATTCTATAACCTATAGTGCACTCTCCCGTCTAAACGAGCACTCGAAGCGCAGACTTTTGGAATATTATAACGAATCCTTTAACACTGGTGTACTTCCACGTGCATGGAAGCAAGGCCAGGTAACCCCCATTTTAAAACCCGGACGGTCACCAATTGATCTTGGATCATTTCGACCGATTGTTCTTACAAGCTGCGTATGTAAAATTATGGAGCGCATGATTCTGTCAAGGATGACATGGTACCTCGAGAAAGCAAGGTTGTATCCTCAGGAGATGTCAGGATTTCGAACTGGACGCTCTGCCACTGACAGTGTAATTGACCTCGTCAGTTCAGTTGAACAAGGTATTGCTGATCGGAAAACAACCTTAGCTATTTTTTTAGACATTCAGAAGGCCTTTGATTCCGTCACACATCAGGCTATATTGACTTCAATGGCTGAACACGGTTTTAGTGGTAAGATCTTTAGCTGGGTAAAGGACTATCTCAGTCACCGCACTATTTTCATGACCACTGTGGATGGCAACACGACTGAACATATCACAGAGCGGGGAGTCCCACAGGGGGAGTCCTAAGCCCTACGCTCTTCAATATAACTCTTATTTCTCTACCCAAGATACTACCCAAGGAAATTCAGTTCTCTATATACGCAGATGATCTTTGTTTATGGTCCACAAACGCCAACCGTTACGTCAGTCAGAGAACGCTCCAGAGAGCTCTAGCTGGAGTCAGCCATTACCTGCGAAACCGAGGTTTGTGCATATCACCCGAAAAGACAGTCGCAATGGCCTTTACAAGAATGTCTATGAAACGTTTTCCATTGATTCTTGCCGGGAATTGTTTACCCTATGTTCCCTCAACCAAATTCCTGGGATTTGTAATAGACAAGAACTTAACTTGGACGCCACATATTAAGTATCTGAAAAACAAGCTTGGCTCTGCGTGCAACGCCCTTCGTTACTTAACTGGAAGAACGTGGGGGAGGTGCTGCACACCCATGCTCAAACTCCACGAAGCCTTAATCAACAGCCTAGTTCGATACAGCCTGCCCGTTTTGCACTCACTTTCAGTTACTAACACGAAAAGTATCCAAGCAGAAATCAACAAGTCTATTAGAACCTCTCTTGGTGTTCCTGGAAATACATCAGTAACCGGTATACTTGCTGAAGCAAGGGCATTGCCTATATCTATCATGCGCACGCAGGAAACCCTTCGTATACATTTGCGATACAAAGTCCGTCATAAGCATCACCATCTTCTTAACTTGACTCACACGCGACCATGCTCCGGGTTTGGTAAATCTATGAAACTATTATATCCAAAAATCCCACCATCAGCTGTATTTCATGAAGCTCCATTATGCCCACCCTGGACGCTTTCGATTCCACAAATTAATCTCCATGTACCCGGTCTTGTTGACAAAAAAGTACAGCCGCAACCAGTAATAACACAGCATGTTTTGAACCACATCTATAACACATATTCTAATCATATACACGTATACACGGATGGCTCTGTATACGCTGACACATCGGCATCTGCAGTGGTGATACCAACGTTGGGTGAAACTCTTGCTTTCAAGATACTGCGCAGGGTTTCCTCAACGACTGCTGAACTTCACGGACTAAAACAAGCACTACAACATATTGAAAATCAAATGGCTCCAACTCAATGGGTGATCTTTACGGACTCACGTGCTGCATTACAGGCTCTGAAGCATTCTACTGTGAATTCTTCCAACCCTTGTTTGATCCTCGAAATTTTGGCTACCCACGCCACAGCAAAGAGTCGTGGACACGACGTGGTGTTCCAGTGGGTTCCAGGCCATTCGGGACTACAAGGAAACGAAGCAGCAGATAGGGCGGCGGCACAAGGCCATCTGAGTGGAGTAACAGATGTAGTCGCATTTACCAAAAGCGACACTCGAGCCCTTATTCGACAATTTGGAAAGCAGGAATTCCAACAATTATGGCAATCACCGGCATATCATTACAAACCGCTATATGCGATTGATCCTTTCCTCCAAAATGCACTTCCATGTAATTTGCCAAGAAATTTTGAAACACTTCTACATCGCCTGCGCCTGAATGCCACATACACAAACATTCAAAGGCATAAATTCGGTCTCGTCACCAGCCCTAACTGTCAGCATTGCGGCGTGCCTGAGGACAACTGTCATATCTTTTATGAATGTGAGCTTTTCGACGAAGACAGGCAGATATTGATAAATAATATTCAAGCATTAGACAGCAAGCCTTTTAGCTTAGAGAGGGTCTTGGGTTCGTGGGACCCTCCGCGTCTTCAACAAAAGGCTATAGCTGCATTGGAAACATTTCTTCAAAATACAGGGCTAATTGATCGTCTATAATACTATTTCCATTGTAAATACAGACTCTCGTGTTAATAACTATCGATACGCGACAAGTGATTGAACGTAGACTGCGATGACTGTATTGACACATGACTGTATTACACTAATCTCAAGTGTGCTGAGTGAATAACTCTCCAGTGCTGAGTGAATAACTCTCCAGTGCATCAAGATCTACATCCAGAGTCGTGCATCATTGAGTGCTCCCTCCAGAACTAGAACTCTCTCTCCCCTTTTCTTCCCACTTCCCTCTCCCAAAGCAAAGTAGCCAGCCCCGGAAATTCCGGGGCTAACATCTTTGTTTTTCCTTTCATTAATAAAAAAAAAAAGAGTGAGCCAGCGCTACACGTAAGTTTGTGCTTTTCTTTTTGTGTGCGTGGACTGGAGTAACTGTTTTGCGGGTGCGCTGTTCCGCCTGTACAGCACCACGTCATTCATGGCAACTTCGCACTCTCTTTGCGCGCTGTTAACGCCGAGGGACGACACTGCACTATTCGATTTCAAGCACTACTCGCACTCCCCTAGTGGTATCACAATAGCAGACGTCAAGTCTCTCGCGCTCTCGCGGCCGCGGGCGATGGGGTCCCGGTAGCCAGCGCCCCTCGCGGTCGTTTCGGTGAAGGGGAGGAGGAAAAAACGAAGCCCGTTTACAACTCCGTGTAATGCCGAATTGGAGCGCAGCTCTTGAGGAGGGGAAGGTGCGGAGGGGGGGGTTCACGTGACCTCAGGGGGTCACGTGACCTTGGGGTGGTCACGTGACCTCGGGGGCCACGTGACCTCGGAGGTCACGTGACCTCGGGGGTCACGTGACCTCGGAGGGCTCCACGTGACCTCGGGGGTCACGTGACCTCGGAGGCCGGGGGTCACGTGACCTCGGGGGCCACGTGGCCTAGGGGTCACGTGACCTTGGGGGTCACGTGACCTTGGGAGTGACCTTGAGGTGACGCCGACGCCGACGGCCGACGCCAACGGCGACGCCGCTCAAGCCGGAAACGGGCGCCTAAGAGCTGCGCTCTAAAAGGGAGAGGGCACGGCAGGGCGCTCGCCGCTCTCATGACAGGCATCTTAGTACAGGAGGCGTTGCCTAATGTTGAGATGACCAGTGAAGCACAGCGATGGAAGACGAACACCTCATCGACGGCGTTATCCATCCTCAACGACTTTCCCAGCGTTAAGAAGATTTTTTTACGCCTCAATGCCGCACTTCCTTCTAGCGCACCTGCTGAACGTCTTTTCAGCAAGACTGGTTGAGAACCCGGAGCTCGCTCTTGTAGGGTGCCTTCATGTGCGCTTTGCTTGGGGTGATGACATCTGGCCATTTTGTTTCCAATTCTTCTTTTTATTTTTTGTTCTGAAGCACGTGAAAGAGCGTGTCCCTGCACGCGCTCGTGGCGCTGACTGTGCTACGGCGACATTTTGTTTCCGGCGATTTCTTTGTATTTTCTCTGTGAGCGCGTGCTGTCGGCATCGGGTACTGCAAAGGGTGGCATCACCCTAAACAGAAGGCCATTGAGGCACGCTACGCTCTTGTAGCTTCTGCTACGCTCACACTAAAAGTGAAACGGAGCTAGACAGGGAGTATTCAACTGGCGGCCATGTCTGCGTGCGCGGCTGCTGAGCTCGTGCTGAGAACGAGCTTCCGCAGTTCTTTTGCAACGTGCATTCGGCGCCATCAAGATTGCCGGTCCTGGCAGGCTATCAATGTGAGCTCGTTCTGAGAATGCGCTTTAAACATCACCCTCAAATATATCGACCAGGGTTCGCTAAACTCGTGAAACACAAAGTTGGGGCCGAAGTTCGGGGAACATGCTGATTGGACTCTCGCGACGATGGCGTCACGCGGGACGAAATGTCAATCATCCAAACACTCTCGGTGCTCAAATTCAAGCGAGATTGAGGAACACAAAGTCACAGCGAGCTTCAGCAGAGCGCGCGCGAGCAACACTGTGGGGCCAGCCGATTGAACGGCATGCACTGATGACGTCGCGCCCGCGTGTGCCTACATCCCTACGCCGCGTTTGAGTCAATGCTGTCTAGATTGTCCCTAGGCGGACTGTGAATACTCTGAACTTTGTCGTCGCAAGATCGTCGTTCGTGGAAGTTATCGGTGACGACAAAGTGACGTTTCACAACTTTGGGAAGGAGTTATTTGAGGCCAAAATCTTCGCTTCGGAATCGAGGCGAAGATTGAACTTCGTGATATTGTGGAGCCGCGCGCGGTGTCCGCGGCTTTAGAGCTCATCTTCCGCCACTGTCAGCCACGTTACCGAGGGCCACAGAGAGGCGGTGTGGGTAGTGTCGTCGGTAGTGTATGAGAGATGAGGGGGCGACGGTGGTTGCCGAGAAAAGCACCGGGGGCAGAAAAATGGAAAATGAAAAGGGGTACGTCCAACACACACGCACCCACACACAAAATTGGGGGTCAGGACGTGCCGTAGAAAATGTTCGGGAGAGAGAGAGACAGGGGGACGGGGCTGTATTAAAGGGGTACATCCCTTCTCCCGAATTTTCTGTTGTACCTTTTTCAAATGTCGCTGAGGCGATCGCCTACCCCCCCCCCTTATCTTTTTATGCCCCTTGCCACCTCTTTCCACGCTACTTGAGGCGGAGGGGGGGGGGTAAATCACCGGCTCCCCGCCCCTTGTTTCGAAGCACCTGCTTGGAGGTGTTCCAACTGAGAGACGACGAAGACCAGAGTAGCGTGCAATTTTCGACAATAATGGTTTTAGAGGTTCTGGAATTAATACGGTTCGCGTTCCATGCACTCGCGAGCAGGCCATGCCAGGCCAAAGGGAGAGGCTCGTGCCAGGGCTCGTATTGTGCAGGCACGTGCAGGGACGTCCTTTTACACTTTCCACCCTTGACGTCAGGCTCAAGATTATCAGCTGCGAACGACAAATTGGATGGTGCGTGTTGAAATTGACGGTGACAAGTTTGATTGTTCATTATTGAAGCTTGGAGCCATCGTGTTCATAAAGTGTCCCCGTTGATATTGACAACCTGACAGTACTCTTATTTACACGTAGCAGAGCGCGTTGGATAACTGAGACACAGACACACGTAAAACACTGAAATGGACGAAAAAGAGAACACGCAAGTCCTTAAAAAAATACCAAAGACCCGTAAAAGTACTGCGAGTGTATGTCCGTCCATTTCAGCGCTTTATTATTTCTGCTTGAACCATTGCTCCTGTTTCTGTTGATGTAAGCAAAATTAATTCCAGTTTGACAAATCTTGGAAAGCCAACCACAACGACGTTCCTGTAGCCTTTTGGCTTCTGCTTTATCGGCGGAAATAAGAACGATATCGGACTGTCAATTTTGACGGTGTGGATTTTAGAGAATGCAATTATACTCAAGCCTGCGCCGTGCCTTTTGGAGCCCATCAAACATGTTGGACGCAGCTGGTGATATTTGTTGTGACGTCACACGTATGAACCACGGTCGTTCTCCACGCGCATTCTCATGCCGCTCTTGTTCGGCTTCTCGAGAGTGCTATACTGTCGTCTCACCTTAGTATGGACTATTATTAGCCGCTGCCGTGCTACAGAGCGCGAGCGTAGTCGCTTCTGAATGAAGCCGCGGCAGCTGCACAGGCGCTCGTGCAGCAAGTGCTCTAGTCAGGCAGTCAGAGCTGGCCGCTCGCGCTATCAACCTTCGCGGTTGGCGCCATGCTAGGGTGAGACGAAGTATAGGGGAGTTTCGCCCCATCAATTGAAAAACGTCACGAAGATAAACAGATCTGCGGGTTTGTGAGAAAAGACAACTTTGCGGCGTTATTTCGGTCACTCCCCCCGTTACGTCATAACGCAAAGAATCTTTGTGCACACGAGTTTAGCGACAGTGAATACCCCCTACACATCATACAAAAGACAGTGCAAACAGATTCGAACGCAAGTCACCGCGAGATCCGTGCTCGAATGCCTGCATGGCAATGAGTTCAGGGAAAACCTTTGCCGCGCGGCATTGAATCGACGAACACTGCGATGACTCGTGTCTGCAAACTGTCTTTGTGTGATGTATGTGCAGTGCGACCCCGGCTTTACGCCATACCGGGCAAGCAAATAGGAAGCTCTGCCAAAGGCTACAGTTCATTTCACCCTAAAGTCCGGACGTAGCTGATGCTACGAGCTAATGGGGCCAACCAGACAGCGTCAAAAGCGTACCATCACTGCGTTCATTGTGTTCCTCTACGTGTTCTATATTCGCTGAACCAATCATGAACAAAAGAGACACAGTGACTCGCGCTTTTGAGCTTACTCGATTGGTCCACTAGCTCGTAGCGTCGGCAGCGAGTGGACGTACAACTCAAACGGTGTATGCAGCCAGACAAGCGTTCCGAAAATACGTCTTCAGCGCATCGGAACGCAAGAAGGAGCACGCCAGGCAAGGGCAACCTGAAGAACGCGCTGGGAACGCGCGATGACGAGGCATCTGAGCGCGCGCCGTCATTGGTTGGGGTCGGGGAAACAAAGCCGATGGCCGCGTTTGAGGAGGAAACAAACGCACGTGGTGCGCAAGAGAGCAGACGAACTTGCACCCCGTATCACGAACTCATCTCTGTTACGTCACGGCGCGGTGGTGGCGCGTCGGTCGCACTTCCGGTCTGGGGCTGTGGGCGGAAGGCCCCATGTGAGGCGTGTATTCCTGCGTTGTTTTGAAAGGAACCTGACGAAAACATGCCTTTTCGTCAAACCGCCGCGACTGGGGCTGTGCCAAAAGAGTCGAGAAAGGTTTGAAGATCAGTTTTCATGTTCTCGGTTCGTCCGAGAACATGGATATGTGGTAAACCAGCCGCCGCCGGACCACAATTGCTTGGGCGGGAAGCACTTTGGGTTGAATTCACGGATACTTGTGGTCATCAGATTTATTTGTTTTGTTCCAACATGAACGCCGGAAAACCCTCAAGTTGTACGGCCCACCTGCGGACTACGTTCAGTGCGTCTTGAAGTTCGAACGGCCGTCTGATCGTTCGAACTGTCGTCTGCTCTTTCAAACGCTTCTGCTTGTCGTCTGCTCTTTTAGACGACACCGGCCCGTAGACCAAATGTTGGCCCGGTACTTGCGTTAAGAAGTAAGTGCAGGCCTCAAAGACTTAAGTTTGAAGGTTGGTAAGCAGGCTCGACGTAAACAGTAGATACAAGGAGATGTTGATTATTGTTACCAGCGGCCATCACCGACTTGTTATGCCTGATTCACTTCGTCCGATTCTGCTTGCGATTTTCAGTATCGACGTCGACCATCTCAGCTGCGGTTCACGCTTTTGCAGCCCGAGCGACGTCGCGACTGAAAATTGCGAGCGAAATCTCATCATGTGAATCAGGCTTTAGCGTACATTCTGCGGCGTCCACGCGGAATGAATCGCCGCATGTCAGATTATTCACGCGAAGTTTTGCGGTGTAACGAGCTTCGTTGATTTCGCTGACGCCGCTCATGTAGTCAGACATTGTCAGGAAGACGTAAAATCAACAATTCGAAAGCGATAAAGGGCAGGGGACTCACACCGACGCCGATAACATCGCATTTCAATGGTTTGTTTATGGGCGACGGCGAGCTTGTTGCCCACACCCCCATCGCGCATGCGCGGCGCCGGTGGCGTCCGCTAGGGGCGCTCCGGGCGCTCCGGTTTGTTTGTAAACATGAGTTGGTGTATAGCGCATGGATCGCTGAGGCATGTTTGCCTTAACCCCCAACCCCCAACCCCCATGCTCTTCTGTCTCCCCCGTAAACCAGATGATGTGCCGTCTACGAAAACGCGCCAATCCTAGGGAGACTTACCTGGCAAGCTATTCCGAACACGGATCCCGGTCCCCGTGATTGAAAAGCTGCCTGGTTCTTCATCTCCTATTATATAGCGGCGAGATGTTTTGGTGGCGCCCTCATATGTTTACCTCTCGTGACGTCATTACCTTGCAGAACAACAAGTTCGATGGTGTTTGTAATGGGTATGTATGACGAGCTTGACATCATTGCCCTCTGAAACCAACACTGTCAACACCGTCATAAGTGAAGTTCTTACATTCCTTTTATTTCCGACTATGCGAAATCCTTTGCTGACGTCACAGTCAGCATTCGGCCAATCGCGGAAGGCCAACCACAGCGACGTTTTCCATCGCGCACGTCGCCCATAGCGAATCCTGGTTGATCCTACTGAGCGCATCTATGAGCGACACTAACTTGGGACTTTTAGCAAGCCGTTACCGTGTTCCGCATACCTCACTACCGCAGCCTCTGAAGCATGCTTTGAAGCGCGCGGCCCGCGGTCACGGTGTCACCCGGGCGCGCGCTTCAAAGCATGCTTCAAAGGCTCCGATTGTGCGGTACGTGGAACACGGTAACGGTTTGCTAAAAGTCCTTCTTCAAAAACTGCCTCGGAGCAAGCGCACAGATCTGCGCTCGGAGCCATCTCGGTCACACGATGGGTAGTCAGGGTTCTACCCGGCACGTGACCCACGACGAAAACGTTAGGCTTTGCGATGTGCAAAGCCTCGCGCATCTCGTGATGCGCGCGTGTGGAGCAATCCCGGATTCTGCCTCGCAGTAGCTTGTATACACGTTCCTCCAAAACAGGAACGACAGCTCGTTCCTTCTCAATCTTGAAACGTGTTTCCGTTACGAGTTTCACGGGGTTGGAAAGGAACGCGTTTTCGTTACATTTTTCTAGATTGATGACGTGTCGTTACTAGAACGTTACCCTGGCATATTTTCATAAAATAGTGTGTCAGAATATCCGTAGGTAAAATAAAGCGAGTGAAAATTTTTACATCGAACTACGTGGTCGGGTCGCCATGGCACGACCACATTTGTTTCGGTTATTTGTGTTCGACTATCTATCGGCCGCTACCCCATCCCTCGAAGTCGGAGCTTGAAACAGTCGATAATAAAAATCCTAAAGGCCTACACTAAATTAGCGTAAAATTGCGGATAAGTAGGAAAATTCAAATGCCATTTCTCCTGCCGTTTTTTTTTGTTTTTTTTTCGAAACCATAACGTATTTTTTTTTTTTTCACCAACGCAAGATGGAACGGCGGCATTCCTCCGTTCCTCCTAAATGGAACGGGTTCCAGGAAGGTCGATTCTTGGAACGTCGTTCCGTTCAAAACTGGTTGCCAGCTATCCGAACCTTTATCTAAGATCGCAGCTGGGAACGCTTCACCATCCTCCAGAAATGTTCAAACTAGGGTGCCTCAATGTCCTTCTGTTTAGGGTGATGCCACCCTTTGTAGTACCCCATGCCGACAGTACGCGCTCACGGGTAAAATAATTACACCATCTTCCCGAGGGGAACCATGGGGTGATGCGGAGCATCGTGTTGTTTCCGAGGAAAGAGTCAGTTGCGTGCTGACGTCGAGAGATGGCGCCACCGACTGCCCTAGCGGAACCCCCTACGCTAGCCTTCGTCGCGGCTCGCGGCAGAGAAACTTGGAACGCTCGCCGTTTATTTATTTTTTTCACACTTGAAGGAGAGGAGACTAGAGGAGAAGAGTTGCGCGTGCGCGCGCGGTGTGAGGAGAAGCGAACGCACGCGCAGTGCACGCAGCTGGTAGAGAGAGCGAGCGGAGAGAGTAACGCGCAGCTGTTGGAGAGAGGGAAGGAGGAGAGTTGCGCGTGCGTAGTGCGAGTGCGGACTACGACGCCGACGCCAAGGCCGCGGGACATAGGCCCGAGCAAGAGATGCTCCGCATCTAATACAAAGAAATCGACGAAAACAAAATGTCGCCATAGCACAGTCAGCGCCACAAACACGTGCAGGGACACGCTCCTTCACGCGCTTCTGAACAAAAAGAAAAATACACGTGTGGGACAAAATGGCCAGATGTCTCCACCCTAAGCAAAGCGCACATGAAGGCACCCTAGTTCAAACGTGCCCGCGACAGCGCGAAACGATATCGCCCGAGCTTCCCGAAACAGTATATAAAGCTGAGGAGATTGAATTTTCAAACCGTATCCGGGGACACACTGCTTATACATCACACAAGAGAGTCAGCACACAGATTATAATGCGAGTCACCACGAGATCTGTGCTTCGAATACCGCATGGCAGTGAGTTCAAGGAGGAAACTTGGCACGCGGCATTCGAACCACGGATATTGGGGTGACTCGTGTTTGCAGACTGTCTTTTGTGTGAACTATGAGCAGTGTGACCTCGGCTTAACTATCGCCGATTGCGCCCGCTCTGCACTACGCAACAAAATGGCGGCGCGAACAAGTGCTCGAGCGAAGCTTATTTAGCAGCTTAGTATCTATATGGGACGTCACCCGATTCCGCCAAGGCGAAAAAACATTGACACTGTGCGTATGTGTGTTTGTTGGTGCGTGCGTACGTGTGTGTGTGTGTCTTTGCACCCGAGCATGCGCTCGAGCCTGAGCGCATGCGTGTGTTTGTGCGTGCGTATGCGTGCATGTGTGCGTATGTGACTGCATATGTGTGTGCATGCGTGTGTGCGCATCCGTATGTGCGCCTGTGAATATGCCAGCGTGTGCATATCTGTGTCTGTGCGCGTATCTGCTCGTGCGTACGTGCGTATCTGTGTGGTGTTAGTCTGTGTTTGTGCGTGCGTCCGTGTGTCTGAGCTTGCGCATGCGTGCCTGGGCGTATGCGTGCGTTTGTTTGTGCATGCGTGTGTATGCGTGTGTATTCGTAGCTAGTTTATGCGTGTTTTGCGTGCGTACGTGTGTGTGTTTTTGCGTGTGTGCGTATGTACATGTGCGTGTTTGTATGCGTGCGTACGAGTGCATGTGTGTTTGTGCGTGCTTGCGCGTGCGTGTGTATCTGTGCACATGCGTGCGTATGTTCGTACGTGTGGTCATGCGTGCGTGCGTATGTAAGTGCATCTGCGTGTGATGTGCGTATGCCTGCTTGCGCGTGTGTATGTGTGCCTGTGAGTATGTGTGCTTGTGCGAATCTGTGTTTGTGCGTATATGTGTGCCCCTGCGTGCGTATCTGTAATTATGCATGTGGTGTGAGTTTGTGTTTGTGCGTGCCTGTGCATGTGTGTGTCAGTATGTGTAGGTGTGTGCGTGTTTGTGTGTGTGCGTATGTGTGCGTGTGTGTGCGCGCGCGTGCGTGTGCGTGTGTCGTCTGCGTTCTCTATATACAGCGAGAAGGGAAGACGGTGGTGCTCGATTCGGTACGGTCGACTCGTCTGGCGCGTCTCCGTGAGTCGTCGTCGGACAGACGCGGCAGGTTCCAGATGCAGTCACGGGTCCACGGCCGCAGAAACTGCTCGAATCAGCCGTGCTACTTTACTTTTTCTTTTCGTTTTGTTCGAGCATCGCTGGGTCGCGGCACCGTTTGACACTTACGGCGCTCTTCGGAGGTGCGAGAGACGCATGACTGCGACGTAAAGGGTGAGAGAGAAGTTCGCACGGGGCCGAGGTAACGGCATAAATGCTGATACGCGTTTTTACGTTCTAAACATGTCACAGGAAGTACCGTTTTGCCCTGCACGCGAAGAGCCACGCAGTTCATGCAATCGACTCGGAGGAAATGCGCGTGACAAATTTTCCACTTGAGTCCATGCAAAAATGAGATCAGCGCTGACATCGTAGGTTGTGTCTCGTCGTACAGCGATATTGGCGACATGCACGACCAAAAACATCTCGGTGGTCGGCCTTCCAGGATTGACTGGGGTCTTGATCTCGTTTATCATTTGCACGCGTTCTCGCGCAAACAAAACCATAAATGAAGCCACGCGCTCGCGCCAGTAGCGTTGCACACTAAGTATGAAACAGAGTATAGAGTATGATGAATTCTACTCGCATTAATGGCAATAAGAAGCATGTCAGACTGTCAACTTCGACGGTGTTGGTTTATATAAGGGCGCGATTGCTGCAAGCTTATCCGCACTTTAATGTACATTTTTATCTAAACCTGTGGAAGTGAAATCTGGAGAGGTTGTCTGACTCTGCATCGTGTAGTTTCGTGAAATGCTGCTTTTACGGTAATACGCTTTTTTTACCGATTTTGATTGGGCGAGCGTTTTACCCATAGGAAGTATTCACTGGCGGCCATTGGCGACGTGCGCGACCGATGAGCGCGCTCTGATGTCGGCCTTCCACGATTGGCCGAACGCTGACTATGACGTCGGAAAGGGGATTTATCATCGACGAAATAGCGAGGAGTGAATGGCACTTTCATCTTTGACGGTGTTGGCAGCGTTCTTTTGAGAGCGCAACGATTTCCAGCTTCCACCATGCTATTCACAAACACCATCGAACTTGTTGTTTGCGAGGTAATGACGTCACAAGGTGGGAACCATAGGAGGGCGCCACCGAAACATCTCGCCGATAGGCCAGTGCGGACGACTGCTGAGCGCGTGCTGATATCGAGCTTCCACCGTTCTTTTGTAACGTGCATTCCGCACCCTCTAGATTGCCGATCTTAGCAACCTATTATTGTGGGCTCGTTCAGAGCATGCGCTCTAGACATCAACCACAAATATGGCGCCCAGTGAATACTCCTTATACCAGCTCTGCATTCGATAAGTAAAATGCTATACTCTGTTTCACCTCATGATGTACCCCAGCAAAGGCTACAAGCGCGAGCTCCTTGCTCTAGGACACATCTCGGCGGCACAAGCTCTCGTGCGTCAAGAACAGCTCCCAACGCTATGAGCTCGCGCTTCTAGCCTTTTCTACGGTACAACATAAGGTGAAACACGGTATAGCACATGTTCTAGCCTTTTGACATGCCCTTACGCGGATAAAGCACTTCCTAAAGCCAAGCGCTCGCGCGCGTGCGTTGAGTAAAGAACAATAATCACTAAAAGAACCTAAGGAACGCAGGCCCTGCCGAGTCCCGTGCATTTCATTATCGCCCCGCAACCAATGAGAGTGAAGCATTAGCTGATAAGAAGAACCAATCACGAAGCCTTGAACATAGTAAGCCCCAAAAAACGACAATATTTTGCAAACAAGGTAATTTTGGATTTCATGGCGTTTTTAATTTTTTTGAATCGTTATATTTTATGTATATAAAAATAATAAGCGCCGGTTAAGATCGCGAAATTTATCAAATACGCATTTGAAGACCTTCCGGCGACCCACAACGGTACAAATTTGGGTCGTTTTTGTGCGCGTTGTCCTTCAAACTGACGTACACTCTAAAAAGCCCGTGCGTCTACTTTCCCGCACAACACTCGGAGAGCCAATCACCGCAACTTACGTAGGCAGCTCAGCGAATGACGATGCCGAAACATGTGTTTAGATTAAAAACGCAGTCTGAGTTGTGACATTAAGCAATGTAAAACGTCATGCTTGCATTGCTCAATGTCACAACTCAGACTGTGTTTTTTGGTCTAAACATATGTTTCGGCATCGTCATTCGCTGAGCTGCCTCCGTAAGTTGCGGTGATTGGCTCTCCGAGTGTTGTGCGGGAAAGTAGACGCACAAACTTTTTTTAGAGTGTACGTCGCCCGCCATTGCATTTACGTGACAAGTAGGCGTAGCCGACTCCTCCCCGCCAGAGCCATAGCCCCCGCCCCCCGCCATATGCTTCCCTCTCTTTGCAGATATCAGCTGATCATCCAACATAGTATCTCTTTTTGTGCAGGAATGTTTGTTGATAAGCAAACTTACCACTGAAATTTAAAAGTAATTTGTAATTTGAGTATAGAAATAAGCTACCCGAAAAAAGTAATTGAAGTAAACTACGAATTACCGGAACAAAAAAGTAATTGAAAGTTACTAAACTTGAGCATTGTAGTTGAACTACGTACAAGTCAGGCTGCAATAACGCCACGAAGAAATGCGGCAGACTGACATCATGTCGGCTTGCGACCGAGAAGTCTTTGCGACGGAAGAGGGTCCGAGCAGTCCGACGAGAACACTGGCCCCTAACGTTCGCTCGCGTACTGCGAAAAAAACAGTTCACACCATGCTAGCAAATAAAACATTCCGTGCCATTCTGCTTCGAAGCGGTATCTGGGTCCACATGCCGGCGGATCACGAATGCAGCCTCCACGCAAGGTCCCCTCGGAAGCGATGCGGGCGGATCGAACGCGAACAGCGAATCGTCCGAAATCTCGCGCTCAAAAATCTTGAAACATTCCCTGGTCATTGCTCGACTGAAACTAGCTCCATGAAACGCTGTCCATTATTTCCCACGGACGATAACGGCGGCCCTCTCTTCTGACGCTGGGCGAAACAGCCGCTCAAGCTGCCTATTTACGCTAATGCTTGTACAACGTCACAACAAGATGGCAGTGCAGTAAAGATGCAGGTTAGTTTCGGTTTCGGTTATATCTTATTTCTACGATATTTTTTTTTAATTTTCTATATAGTCATTCACAACCGCAAAAACGCAAAGTGTGGCTCTTATTTCTACGATAAAATTTGTATTTTCTATATAGTCATTGATAACCGCAAAAAACGCAGGGTGTGGCTTATTATTTTCACACTTCTTGCAAATGCCTCCCAGTTTCCCGGCGCATAAAAGAATGTGCCCCAACTTTGAAAGGGAGTCAATGTCATCTAGAAAACATGGTAGGTGACTTCCTTCCTTCCCCCTCCCTTTTTTTTTCTCGAAACAAACAAACGCACATTACAGATCTGAGAACAAGCACTTTCTAGATCTATAAGGGGAGAGGGGGAGGGGGATTGGTGAGGTATTGCACGGTACGCATTAAAGTAATGAAAACACTTGTAATCAATTGCTGTCCGGAGAACTGTAATCATTTCACCACTTATATTAGGTAGTAATCACGAGAATAATATGATGACTTTTGAAAGTAATAACAGCAGTTGTAACCGTTACTTTTTTTTAAACCCCTCCTCCCCCTCTGTTTTCAGATTTCCCACTGCGTACTTGGTTACCAGACTGCGAAATGAAAATGCAGCGATATGTCCCCTTTATCGGCTCCTAAATCTTGAGAACGAAGAATAACACGACTGTTACCGAGCTGTATACGAAACCAGGTCAGTTTCTTTCTGGGCAGTTTACATTGCGTTTCGAGCTGGGACCGTCAAGTCCGCATTCTCTAGAAAAAAAGCCTTTCGGTGCGAAGTTTGATGATACAATTGTGCTTCTTTAATAACCCTTAAAACAGTCTACCCCTATCCCTCTTAAGATAAGAAAACCTAAATCCGGCTCAAAATGTATACGTCTAAACTCAGACGGCAGCAAGAAAACCGAAACCAGATAATGTCAAAGCTAAGGTGGAACAAAAAAGTGAGCTTTGACATAATTGCAGACAGTGACTAGAGCACCAAAATGGCACTGACCATTGGTTCGTTCCAACCTGTGGAGCCTTGCCTATCCTAACGAGCTTGAGTAAACTTAGAGCGGTAAACCAGTTCCCAAAAACGCCCTTCCCCCCCCCTGGTTTCCGCCATCTTGACTGTTTGCCTCATTAGTGATCACGTGAATTTAAGATGACTGCGCCCATAGGTGCGCCAGGTCAGTATGGCCAGATTACGGTAAACAGGGCCGCGGTCCAAAATTTACTTGATCTCACTCTAGGCTAAATGTTATGCACCTTGGCGTTAGAAAACCTACCCGCATCCAGTTGCTCTATCAGTCTTGTCACGTGGCATGACCCACCGGAATAAGTACGCGGATGAGTTTAAAGGCCGGCGTACAACCTATTTTTTTTCTGCAAGGAAGACAATCCTCTTAGCGCTTCCCCTCTCTAAGCGGTGAGGGGAGCCATGTTGGGGTCGGGTAAAACCTGGAGAGGATATAGCAAAGGAGGAGGCGGGCAAAAGTGAAAAGCGCCAAGTGTACGTCAGCCTTTAGGGGGTAAACAAACGCACGATGTGCGCAAGAAGCGGACAAACTTGCACTCCGTACAGTCACGGACAGCCTAAGAAACGCAGGGAGTGACTCGATACGTTCACACACGTCATCGTCCATTCTTCGCTGCTATTGCCGGCTATAATTCCCAAAATCTGATTGGCCGAGCAGCGCGGTAACGCGATGCTCGTGGTTCGCCATGCCCTTCTTATATCATCATTCTTCATATTGATTATTGTGCGATCTTCACATATCCGAGTTTATTTATTGTCCCCCTCTCTATCTCCCACACACAAACACGCACATACATGCGCACACACACAACAAAACAAAAAATGACGAGGCAACCGAGCGGGCCTGCAACATTATATAAATTTCGCTTGTCTCGCATCAAAGTGGCGGCATCGAACGCCCCTGAACTGGTTTCACGTCCGGTTTCAAAATCAACAAAAAGCGGAGGAAATGCAAAAATGAAAACATATAGCTCCTTTAAAAGAGCCGAATAACCGTGCTCCATCGGATACAACAGGATCTCGTCGACAGTGATCCGGATACAATCACTGGTCGGTATGCAAGATACTTTTTTTTTACATCAATTCTTTCGAAGGTTTTCGTGTGTGTCTTAAGTTTCTTTTCTTCGTGCGGCACTGCTCTACTTGATCTTTCTCTACTCTCCCTTTCTCTTTGGCGGAGAAAGTAAAGAGAAGTGGGCCGTGATCCAGTTTCTTCGTGGACTTGCCCGGGAGCTTTGATTCGGACGACGGAAGGAATGTCGTCTCATTGAGGCTGCCTAAAGATAGCGCTGTCGTCCGTATTACCGAGTATCTCTATA